>JAMKCH010007631.1:0-31034 GCA_023653785.1 Ophioderma brevispina | reverse complement strand
GAACTCCCACAAGTCTGACACATACAGTCCCCACAAGCTCCCCTACTATCATCTCAAAATTCTTTCTTGTCTCTTCTCTTTCAGCTTCCATACTGTCCTCTCTCATACACTACCTTCCTCACACCTTTTTACTTCCTCCTTATCCACATATGCAACACTAGCCGGTGTTGCATTCTACCAGGAATTACCTTAACATTCTTCAGAATATTTCCTTGCCTCTGGAACCATGTATTTGCACGCACATCTCTTCTCATCACAAAACTTAAGCAACATTCTTCCTTCCAGATTCCTCTCTACCAAACCCATTCCTCATGAACACCTTCGATCTTTTTCCCCACATGCCAGTTAAAATCACCAACACCTAAGACCAATTCACCAACACTTTTCACCTCCCATTCCTCGCAACTCGTCATAAAACAATATTTAAAATTAAATATGCAATTTAACATGTTTGAAGGAGAAAGAAAAATAACTGTAAAATTAGTTCTATTCCAGCATGTTGGAATATTATAAGTATTATTAGGAAAACACCGGGACACATGTCATCAAGGGCCAGTGTTAGAGTCCTATAATGGCCCTGTCAACGGTGTTGCTTTAAATTAACCATTCAACAAAACTCATTCTTAAGTTGGGAATGACCTATAGACACAAAGATTCTTAATGTTCTTTTATGGTATTAAAGAATTTTTAGCCATTGGTTTACAGTTTTGCCATAAAAATCATTTCATATACTTGTGGGGAGCAACTTTTTTGGGACGTCAAGATGGGTTGAACAAAAATATGCCAATCACTTTAATATCCTGTTCATTGTAATTGTCCGTGAGCTCTTCCGATCTTTTTACTTTCTTTTTGGGGAAGTTATTTTTAGTTTCATAGATGGCTATTGATTGTCGTGTGTAATTATTGAGTTTCCCATGCATGACTAATTCTTTAGTTAAAGGTAATTTAGGCAAATTGAGTATGACTATGAAGTATGTAAGCATATCAGTTAATGGATAGTGCACAGGCCAAGCGGCGAAAAATGGCATGGGTAACCAGTTCAGCAGCAGTTCTTCATGGCTAAATGCTATGGCAAACCACAAGTTATCAAGCAGTGAGGCCGAGATTTGCTGCCAGGTATCCCAATGAAGGAAGAGTACTTCATGCAAATGAGAGACGCCGAACACATTCGCCCTCACCTGAAATGATTAAGACCAAATCAGCACCCTTATGGGTAAACGGAACGATTTCATAATAAAATGACTCCGGCGACATTTATTTAGCAGACGACGGAAATGGTGTTTAACACAAGAAAACATATGCTGGAATTGATTCCCATGGCATGCACCATGTTTGACCTTTGTGGTTTTAATGAGTACGAGTCTATGTTGGACAAATTTGTTGATTAAAGTTATGGCAAACTTAAAGTTAGCCTACAAATTGCCTGGAGGTCTGTAGCCTCCTGCTAATGTCCCTGTTTTTTATGTGTAAAATATCTTCTCTGTCTCTTCCAATGACCAAGACTATCATCATTTGCGAGCAAATTGCAATTTCATATTTTTGAAATGTGCCAGTGCCGCTTTAATTCAAGAAAAGTTTTATACAGTCTAATATTCCATGCGCATTGCCTACGGCCAGTGCATATAGGGTGTACACAGATTTTGGATCATTGGTAATCAATAAGTGGTCATTTGGTCAATGGCTAAGGTCTGTGCTCTGTGAACACAATTCAGCTTCAGTTTCTGTGCCAGTGTCGCTTTAACCCTCGTCTACCGAAGGGTTTTTTTTCCCCGGCTTGCTAAAACCCCCTTTTTTGGTGCCAAATTATTTTATGTAATTGTCAATTGACATGTTCTGCTCCTTTTAATCCAAAAACAAACATCCACCGGGGTATAGGTAAGATACAGGGTGATCCCAAAGTGATCGGTGGGGGGGGGGGTGGTCCCCCTCTGGAAGAGAAGTACCAACATACCTAACACAACACAGGAACATCACAGACACTTGATTTTGATACCAATAGATAGCTATGGTCCTCCTCTTTCCATTGATACAAAATCAGTACCAACATGCCTAGCCTTACGTCACAATGACGTCATCAAGTTCGCATGTCAGCAAAACTGCCATTTCCATAGACACACAGTGCAAAATTCAATTTTTCACCAAAAAGGTTAGGAAAATCAGATTTTGCATGCGGTTTTGACTCTACTTGATGGGGGAAATGACTAGTTTGTATAATGACAGCATTTTAGAGCTATAATAAGGTGGTTGGAGTGGCTAAAATTGGCGAAATATCAATTTTCCACCCTATATACAGTATTTTCGTACTTCCTCAACATATGACGTAATGGGGATGTTAGGACTTATTTGGTACCAATGGAATGGAAAGACGAAGAAACTCTAAGCTATCCTTTGGTACAATATTACAGGAATATGGTGTTTTCAGTAACGAAAATCACCGGAGGGGTGGTAACCACCCCCCTTGGGAGTTTTGTACAAAAATGGGCTCAGTTAGACGAGGGTTAATTCAAGAAAAGTTTTATAAGTATAATTCTTCATGCACATTGCCTATGGCCATGATATAGGGTACACAGATTTTGGAATCATTGCGGCATCATAAAGTGGTCATTTGTTCAATGGCTAAGGTCTGCTCTGTTAAAACACATTCAACTTAGTTTCTGTTGTTGAGTGGTTCTGGAGTATGTTCATTGTTTATATATTTCAGAAAGTGAAGCGAGTCTGAAAATGTTTGAAATTGGATTCCCATTTAGTATGACATTTAAGGCTATTTAAGACCATTATTTTCAAGAGGGTCTAAAGGTTTGTTGGTTACTATGTGAAACTCACATGGGATCCAAATATATAGCCAATTTAAATTACTACTTATTCTACTTATTCCACAATTTGTATTCAAATGGACATTCAGAGATTTGTAGTTGATATACCTCATTCTACTTTGTCGCTTAGTTCTATCGAGGACCACAAAATAAACATTGCACAAACATTTCCTTGATTTCACAGTCATTGTAATTTTATGAGGATTCTTGTTCCAGGAATCACTGTACGCTTTAATTGTCCGGATCCGACATTTAATAAATACCACTCTAGTTTCATAATGAAAAAAGATAATTCACTTATTCATTTGGATTTGTTAATATTGGAGGGTAGGCCAAGTGTGCATAAAAAAATCTGGCTTTATCAAAAAAAAAAGAAGACAAATGAGCATGCACTTGCACAAAGTCAATGTCCCTTAATTTTTTGAAAAGAGTGCTTATATGGTACATTTATTTTTTAATTAAAATGAAATTGCGTCTTGAAATACTGAAAAATGATTTGACGATTGATGAAGCATCTTTTTTAATTTAAGGAAAATAAATGTTGAACATATATTTGAAGAAACTAATAACACATTGTTTCATAATAGTATCCCTCATGAAATAAAAGTTTTAATATACACACATTAAAGATTACTCAAGGTGAATGGTTTCATTATTTTATTCTTTCCATTCAAAAGAACACTAATTAGAAACAAATCCTTTATCCAGGATATGAACCTGGGACTTCCCAATTACTTCCTTGGCACTCTACTACTAACTAGAATTTCGCGGTTTTCGGCTTTCGCGGTTTTCGGCTTTCGCGGTTTGTGGCGGGACTCGGGAGCACCAAGGTTAGGGTTGTTGGGTTCCGTGCGGAACCTTATCAGACGTTACCTGTAGCATTAGTAAACTTTGTCACTACCTTAGGGTCCCTGTCTGACTACCGACCACAGGGCCCCTTTGCAACTATACCATGGCCCCTTTCTAGCTGCCACCCAAGTCCACCAAGTTCTTTCTTCCTTTTGTGAAATATCCATACGCACCTTCACAACTGTCTGGAGCCTTCCCAGCATGGCCACAGAGCGTCCTTCCAACTAACCCAGATTCCCCTTCTCATCTACCAAAGGTGGCCCTTTCCCAACTAACCCAGGCACATTTCTACATGACCTCCACCAGCTCCACAGTCCACACCCTATCCCAAATACCCAACGGTTACCCCTTTTTGGTATTACAAGTGATTCCGTATGCTCTATATGATATTGGGCAGAACGGTTCCACATTATACAAGAGTGTTTGCCAATCACCCCCTTCCACCAACACAACCCTTGCCCACCCAATTCAGGTTCTCATTTTCACCAAATAGAAAAATGGAAAAATAAAATATAAAAACAACACATATTTTTAATTATTTTTTTTTAATTGTGTGTATATTTTGGGTTTTTTTTTTTATCATCTTCTCCACTTTTTTTTTCTATATTTTATTATATTTGTTAAATCTTATTTTATTTTGGGTTACTATTTGTCACATTTCTGTCTTTTAAAAAAAAAAATTATAATTGTTTAAAAACATTTTTCTTCGTATTTTTCTTTTTTTTAAATGTAAAAAAAACTATTATTAATTTTAAAATTTTTACTATAGGTTTTCCCAGTTATTTTCGCACTTGTGTAATTGATTTTAATAAAACAGACATTTGGATTTTGTCCTAAAAATGTGAATCGCGAGAAACGCAAAACCGATTTAACTTTTCAGTAACTGATGTTCATTTTTGTGTCATTGTATTTCAACTGTGTGTCGTTGATATTCGTCAAATCCGTTGACAAATTCGTCCCGCGTGGCCATGACTAGTGAATAGAAAAGGCAATTTAGTGTTTTATAATTGATTTTAAGAATCTTGTCTTTCATATTAGTCGGGTAATCATTAGTATTTATTTCATGATTGGTTCTCACCCTTATAGGCCATGTCCAATTAATAGTTCATGTAAAAAGCAGCATTCGTCTAAGAAAAAGGCGCGGGTGGGGTTTCACTATGCTTATTTGAATAATTTCTATATATGGGGGTGGTCCTAAAGGGTAAAATTCCGCCATTGATTAAACGGGTTAAGCCAAAATAGTCGAAATCATAAAAATTCAAAAGTTAAAATTTTCAAAGAAAAGATAAACATACATATTTTTTAAAGATTCAATTTTTTTATATCAAATTGACAATTTTATATATGTCCTTATTTAACAAATTGTTAAAATTCACTTATTTGCGTAATTTTCAGGCGAAAGACTCAAAAAAGATAAGGCAAAAATTAGCACATTTTGAAGAGGAAAAAACATTCAGAACCATCTCCAAAAGAACCATATTTAATGTTAATAAAATAGGCCTACACACACGTGACTAAATTGAAAGAGACGATAATGAATATCAATGAAAAATGACGAATTTGCTTTTTTAATACGCCGGTCTTGATATTGACGGACGAATTCGATGAGCAATTGGACGAAAATCAATGACACAAGTTGAAATACAATGACACAAAAATGAATATCAGCTACCGAAAAATTAAATTGGATTTGTGTTTCTCGCGATTCACATTTTTAGGACGAATTCCAATTGTCTGTTTTATAAAAATCAATTAAACAAGTGCGAAATTAACTGGGAAAACCTATAGTTAGTTTTATTTCTTTAAATTAATTTGTATTCCTTTTAGTTTGACAAATTTTGTCATAGTTTGCTCATTGTAAATGCTTATTTGTTTCATTGATTTTTTTTTTTTGGTTTGTTATTCCATATTTTGATTATTTCTTAATTTTTCTTTTTAAACTTTTATTACTCTACTCTTAACATTGTTCGTATTTATGCTCAGTTTCATGTGTTTTATTTACTTTAACTGTTTTTACTTAATTATATTTTAATAATCCCACGGCCACATCTTTCCTGACAAACTCCTTGCTGCTTTCATAGTTTAGCACGGTATTGTTGTCATGGTTTCATATGCTAACTAAATTTTATAATTGTTTTATTTTTTTTTTATTTTTATACAAACTCGATCTTGGTGTTAAAGTACAATTTTGCTTCCATACCAACTTCCAAATGTCTTTTTTTTAATTACTTTAATTATAGATACAGTCCGTAACACAGAAACAAAGATGAGTTTTAAACTTACTTTAGACTTGGTAAAACAAGTTTTGCTCAAGAGGGATAGAACAATGGACCCACAATACTGGAATGAATCAAATCAAATCCACCGAATATTAAGTGTTCTAAAAACTTTGCTTTAAATGTTTTTTGCAGTGTTTTGCTTTGATTCTTAAAAAAAAAAGAAGTCGTACGGGCCGAGCAAGCTCGTGCCATCATTCCCATCTCTCTTTCCTTAGTTTTTGGGGCCAGACTCCTCCGTATAAATGTTTTGCTGTGGGGAGGTTCGCCATCCTTCCCGCACAGCGATTCGTTAACCTTCCCGACCGTGAATTATGCTGTACCGCCTTTATACCCGGGGTGGGAGGATTATTAAGGTAAACCTCCTTCTCAAGGGCACAACAACGTTGGCGCAGTGGATGAGGGACGACGCATCAATCCACTGGAACCACACGTCCCTGATTCATTAACTGGTTCATAATAAGCATGATAAGCGACCTGAAACATTTACGTCGCAACATTTTTGTAGTTTTTATTTTTGTAATAATTTATATTACTTTTATGAACGGGGTGCCCTCGTCTGGCCAACTTTGGTCTTTTTTTTTTGCTTATCCGCTATATATAATGTATTATTTTTTTCCTCACCGCTCCTTTGTATTGTACCATTAATAACTGTCTATGATACGGAAATATAAAATAAGTAGTTTATCCATTTATATTTTTATTATTTTTATTCATTTTTATTTTAGTAACCATTGTTTATTGATGTATTTTCATTAGTTGCGTTTTTAAGTATTTTAACATTTTTGTTCATTAAACTTTGTTATTACTACGGGGATCCCGCGCGGCTTGCGGGCCCCCGCTAGCGGAGTATACCCGTAGATGAGTATCCTGGAATGTTTTCAGAAGCACTGTATTCGACCTACTTAGCAGTCCGGACATTTAAGAATAAGCCAGTCATTAACATGGCCAAGTTACCGATAATAACCCTGGATGACCTTTGACCCAAATGAACCCTCAAAATCAGGCCACAAACTTCTTAGGTACGGCAAAACTCTACCCACCATCCAAACTCATATCCAGACCGTCAAAGTCACGCCAAAGTCCAATTACCCCTGGAATGACCTTTGCCCCCAACTGACCCCTCGAAAATGTGACCACTAACCTCGTACAAGCGAAACTCTACCACCATACCAAAACTCCTATCCATACCATCAAAGCACTGCCAAGTTTACCAATACTGACCCCTGGATGACCTTTCACCCCAAAATGACCCCTCGAAAATGTGACCACTAAACTCGTACGCGAAACTCCAACCACCACAAACCAAAACTCTATCCATCGTCGGAAGCACGCTCAGTTACCCAATAATGAGCCCTGGATGACCTTTTACCCACCCAAATGACCTCTCGAAAACATGACCACTGAAACTCGTACAGCTAAACTCTACCACCATACCAAAACTCATATTCCTACATCAAAGCACGCCCATTACCCAATTGACCCCTGATGACCTGTTACCCCCCAAATTACCCCCCTCGAAAACGTGACCACTCAACTCGTACAGCGAAACTCTACAACCCTACTCAAAAACTCATATCCATACTCAAAGCACGGTTAAGTTATCCCATAATAGACCCCCTGGACTACCTTGACCCCAATGCCCTTCAAAACGTGACCACTAAACCCGTATGGCGAAACTCTACCACCCCACCACCTCACAAACTTACTCCTACGGCAAGCACGCCAAGTAACCCATAATGACCTGGATGACCTTTGACCCCCAAATGACCCCTCGAAAATGTGACCACAAAACTCGCATGGCGAAACTCTCCCACCACACCAACACTCATATTCTACGTCAAAGCACGCCAAAGTTAACAATGACCCCTGATGACCTTGACCCCCAAATGACCCCTCGAAAAGTGTGGAACACAAACTCGTTTAAGCGAAATCTACCCCACCATACCAAAACTTCATATCCATACATCCAAAGCACGGCCAAGTATCCAAAATGACCCCTGGATGACCTTTAACCCCAAATGACCCCTCGAAAATGTGACCACTAAACTCGTACGGCGAAACTCCACACCACACCAAAAAACTCATATCCATCGTCGAAGCACGCTCAAAGTTACCCAATAATGACCATGGATGACCTTTGACCCCCAAATGACTGCTCGGAAAATATGACCACTAAACTCGTAACGCGAAACTCTACCACCTTACCAAAACTTAGTCATACATCAAGCAGCCCAAGTTACCCAATAATGACCCCTGGATGAATGGGTACACACCAAAATGGGACCCCTCGAAAACGCTGACCACTCAACTCGTACAGCTAAACTCTACACCCATACCAAAACTCATCCATACGTCACAAGCACGGCCAAGTTATCCAATAATGACCCCGGACGACATTTGACCCCCCAACTGACCCTGTCACAAAACGTGACTAAACTCGTGTTTATGCGAAATCTACCACCGCACAAAAACTTAATATCCATACGTCAAGCACGGCCAAGTTACGCCAATAATGACCCCTCCTGGATGACCGTTGACCCCCCAAATGACCCCTCGAACACGTGACCACTAACTCGTACGGCGAAACCCACCACCACACACAAACTCATATCCATATGGTCAAAGACACGGCCAAGTTACCCATAATGACCCCTGATGACCTTTGACCCCCAAATGACCCCTCGAAAACGTACACAACCTTGACGTCCGAGCCTCCTACCACTATACCAAAATTCATACCCGTATGTTTTAAAGGACGGCGAAAACTCTAGCCGGACAAACAAACAACAATCAAACAAACAACAAACAAAACCCCACAAAGTTTTAGTAATATAGATTTTTGTTTTTATTTAATTTGCTTATAATATTTTATGTATTTTTATTTTAATTTAATATGTTTTCTTTTAAATTCTTAGTTGTCTTCTTTCTTTATTTTTCTTTTAGAGCGTTTTCTTTTTTTCACTCATTGTTCAAATGTTAATTCTTTTGATTTTTTGTTTTTATTTAATTTATTTTCTTCTTTGTTGGTCCATTGTAATTTTGTTGCAATTATTATTTTTTGTTTCCCTATTTATTCCCACTTGGTGATTCACTTTAAGCAGTTGTAGGTTTTTAATAAGAAAAAATTTTATCAAAAAAAGAAAAAGGCGGAAAACAAAGAGAAAACAGCAAAACACGGCACATCTTTTCTGATAACAAACAGCTCAAACAGAACAAAACTAAACAAAAATAAAACAATATGAATCAAACTTCTTTCAACCGATTTCGAACCTTTAGACTGCTGCGCCACAAAGTAACTTACAATCAGTACGTGGTGAGCTGCTCATTAGGTTACAAGCACACGGAAGACAGATCGAGGTCATTACACAATTGACATGACCACTAACAACCATATACCTAATATTTACCGAGAATAAAAGCAAACTCAAATTACTATACAACTAAGATCATGAAATGTTTTTTCCTATAAGCCTATAAAGAATAAAACATTACAAATCTCTAATTCACCATCAGTGAAAAATAATACAGGCCCTCTATTTGCCGCAAATAGCGTACACCTCACCACGTTACTAAGTTTAAACAACCCCTATTTACAGACAGGACATTCCACGTGGCCGAGCCAAAAGACGAAAACAAAACACTCAAATTCTTGAAATAACTTGCCTCACAATTCGTCCAAAATTCCCACCTTTTTTTAAAAAAACAGCCTTTCGGGCCCTTAGAAAGACTTCAACACATAAAACTAATCAATTTATATTATATTATTTAGTTTTTTTGTTTAATACAAAAAAAACGTATTTTCTCAAAATGCTGAAAAATCAACGCCCAGTTCACTGTATCAAATACTGACCGATGTCAAAACAAGTAACAATAACTCTTATAATCATGGAATCTTTATTTTTCTTATGTCAAATGCCTTCTCGCTATATGCAACTTGCATTATTTGGTACAATCTTTAAATGATGACAATTTCTTTTGGCCAAATATCGGCATATCGGATTATACACTGAGCGGAATGGCGTCTGCAGGGTTAGTGTTCAATTCAACAATAAATCCCTAGATATTGCCCCTCGGCAGTAGGTATCTCGGCAGTCATTCAGTGAAGCGATTGAGTTCTACTACTAACCTTGTTCGAAGTCACGCTGGTTTCAAAAGGAAGGCTAGTCCGAAGACAAACGATACAAGCAGTAGATGGTTTTTTACCATGGGCTACTTCAACTGAACACACAACTGCTTCGTTGCAAGAGTATAAGGTCATTTACAGAAGGTTTGTGGTTGTAGCAGTAACATTGATAAGGTGTGACAAAGCACCAAAAAAATGAGTCTTAAAAAAGTGTAAACCACATTGCAATGTAATGTTGGTATCGATTTAAAGCATATGACATCCAGAATTATTACATAATATCGTGTTTTAAAAAGTTCAGTTCACAAATACATATAAATAAAATATAGGATACCAAAATGCGCCCAATCACGACCCATTTCCTCCTTGCTGATGCCATCACCTGAACAGAACACACAACTAGAAAAAATTGGCCTTTTTTTAAGTGATATCCTTAGCTTTATCATTATTTTAAAGGTGCAAACGAGAAATTCAAATACAGGTGTCCCTAAAAAATATGAAATTGACATGTTTGCACTGATGTAACGCTTTCTATAAAAATATCCCCATCTGGAAGGATTAGGCTGAAATCTGTTTCTTTTGGTCCAAACTGTGAAATTTCTAATTTCCTAGAGGAGCAATACAAAATTCAAGCCTATGTTTTCTATTGAAATTAAGCATATACAAATCGCTTTTGTTTTCATTTTAAAGGGCGTGTTCCGTTCGTCTTTGGGACCCCCCTGATTTACCCGAAGGTATATCGAGTTTGATAACAGATGAAAGTCCGTATTTTTCTCATTTTCGTCCGGAAATTGAGCCCTCAAATCCATTTCCATTCCCAAGATAAACAAAAAACCGCCGTTTTAAGTGGTTAACCACTTATTAGCCAGTATTGAATAGGCTTGCAACTGCTTATTGGCGTCTACCATCAAAACCGCAAAGTTTGTTTCCCACGGTCCTGATGTGGATGTTGCGAGTGTCAAGTTAGAATACAATACCATAAATCGGAACAACCAACTTTAAAAAAAAAAAAAAAAAAAAAAAAGGTAGAGAATCTATTGCATTTGTCTAATCTATAATAAACACTACAATCACAGAAAATATGGCTGACTGAATCTCTTGTTGCACCTTTAAGGAGTAGTGTTGCATTTCTTTTTTCAACACAAGTATAGAGCTTGCAAGACTAAAATACCTTACACTGTTAGTTTACATATTAAAAAGTGGAAACTAACTAAAATTAAAACAAACAATAAATCACGCTGTTGAGGGAAAATTCTGATTTTTGGCGAATGCAGAAGTAAAATTCACTCGAGTGGGTTACATTGCTTACTCGTCTCCATGATGATTGGTATTTCTGGGCCAGGTGTATGACTTTTTTTAAATTGTATTTAGTTGGTCGAACAAGTAAGATTTAAGGTTGCTAGTGAGCTATCTGACCCCAACGGTGGAGTTTGGTGGCCTTTCCTCACAGTCCCCTTTTGGTAGGACACAGATCTCTCTTATACACTCAACCTCTTGCTAAAATAATTGAGTGTTACCTCTTGTCCAAGTTCCATTTCTAGTTGATGATTGATGATTCATAATTATACATCACTGTTGATCCCAGGAATCCTTCTGACATTAGCCAAACATTATCTATCTTGTCCTCCTGCATCATGGACATAAGCACTGGGTGTCATACAACATGCCTCACCTCCAATGAAAATAAAATTGAGTTCATTGTCTGCGCCACTAAAGGATAGCAGCATACACATCCTTCTAATGTCTCGCTGCAAATTGGAAATGAATGCCTTCTAACCATCACACAATCACGACATGTCATCCCCAATTTTTTTCAATTCGCAATCTCTCGATCAGAATGTATATAGACCAGAACACTTTGCTATGCTGCTGTTTTCGTGGCCTTAAATCACATCCGGGCTTGAACTACAAACTAACTCTCTGCTTTTCGGAATATCGGTTAAAGACTGTAAATCGCCTCCAACAATTAAAAAACCGTGCTGCCAAGTTCATCCTTCATGCATCAAAGTATGACCATGTCACACTCTCAATCAATGATCTCCACTGACTCAGTTCAAATCGCATCATGTTTAAACTCTTGACACTGGTTTACATGCATCAAAACGACCTGCTCCATTATATCTTATTGTCTCACCAACTATAACGAACTCAGCATTGTGCATCTGTTAAAAGAACTCCTCCAAGTTCCACGTACTCACACTTCCATTTGGGGGGGACAATGCTTTCTCTATGCCACTGTCTTCTGAGCTCTGGAACAAGTCTCCCCTCCCCCCAGCATCTGCCATTCAGGCTCACTAGCTTCTTCTAAATGCACGCTCAAAACTCTGATTGAATATAACTTTTGTGTTTTTCTTTTTCTTTATTTTGATTAACTTTGCGCTGTTTTTTTCATTTTGATTTGTTAAGCGCTGTGATTATTTTTGTGTAAAAGGCTCTATAAATGCCTCATGTAAGCATGTCGTACGCGTGTATGCTGCATACGTAACAACACGTACGTATGTTGTATGTAGCATGCTTGGCCTGTGTAATAAAGATTAACATCATTGCAACAGCTCATAACAAGCTATTATGCTGTGTAAGCCATACTTAGAGGTGCAAAAGCCATTTCACATGTCGACATCCATAAAAGAATTAAGCCCTATTTTTGTACTGATGCAATGCTTTCCATTAAAATATCCGATATGATTAACTTGGCATTAATTTTTTGGTACACAAATTGTGAAATTTTGAATTTCATAATGGAACAAATGTGAAATTTGGCCTGTTTTATATTGAAATACAAGCAAATCAAATCAAAACTCCCATTTCAATTTCAAGAGACATTTTTGCTGGCCCAAATACAGGTAAGAAATCTTTTGAGTGTCTCATCTATATTAAATCACATATCTGAAACAATATATGGATGCCCTTGAATCTCTCATTGCACCTTTAGGAAAGTTTCTAACTGTAAATCCATCTTATTTAAAACCCGTAAGGCTGATCACTAAAAAAAAAACAAATGATGGCATAATTACATTATACCCTTTGCTGCTCCTGTTATCTGTACTTTATTCCATTAGCAGACATCCAGATGCAGAGTAGAATGCAAATGGGTATAAAATATAATTTTGCCCACTAACATACCTTCAGAATTATGGTTTGTTAAAATAAGTAACAATACACTGTAAGCCTTTCCAATTCTGGACTGCAGAACTTTTATTTTGGTTATCATCCGCTGTTGTTTTATTCTAAACATCTTGTATATTGAAGGGCTTGTCAGGGCTTCTCCATTCAGGGTTATAGTAACATTAACATTTTACAATACATTTACACCAACTGAAACCTGGTGCCCAACTCAACTCACAAGGGGTTTGACTTAAAATGTAGAATTATTATCTTGTCGTGATCAATTGAAACACAAGAATTACCCATTATATGTACAAGTACAGGCATGGCATCATAAGCCCAACTATGTTGTACACATGTATACAACTCCTCCACCCTAGACCATGTGCATGAGTTGTAGAGATGCCAAAGGGCCACCTTGCGTGACAAAGTAATCCTATGATAATACATTTTTTGACACTGATAGGGCGATCTGTGCCTTTTGGCGCCTGATCGTTAGACTCCGAACCAGCAATCAAATTCATGATACTAACTTTGCCACTCTTATCCTATCGCTGTTTGTGCTTCTGTCAAATAAGAGCACACAGGCATCTGCCTAATGCACTATGGCAAGAGACTATCCTCCATGTTGAATTTCTTCTTCCATCCCGGTAATTTCACTATGGAAATGTGTCACTTCCTTCATGTGGAACAAACCAGGCAAAGGTGACATGTCATATCACTTAAGACACATCAGTGATTCATTCGAAGAGTCAAAATCCTTTAAATTTTGGCAGGAATAGCTTAAAAGTTATGGATAAGTATCTGTACAAATCCCATCAAATTATTTTTTGCAACTGAAAAAATTGACGAAAAGGAAGACAGCATGTTCAAAGATATGAACTCTACATTCACTTACGTGTTGTTAGAAGTGTCTGTATGGACAAGTATGACTAATATATTCCTTAGGTTGCTTTCAGTCTTAGCACTTGAAGGATAGTTAGGATAGCTTAGACTTGTTTACAGACATGCAAAAACCTGATTTTTGATGATTTTTTTTTCATTTTCTGATGTAGCAAATCACAGATGTGCCCTTTAAAAGATGGCCCCTTATGTACCTCAGCATTACAAAATCAACGACGACACTGCCGTAAATACCCCTCATAAAAGTGTATCGCGCATGCGCATTAGTAATCAGAAAATGGCTGCATTAGTCCTCAAAACTGGCAATCAATTGCCCAAATTGATAGATCACCTCTCAGTGTGAAACGACTTGATGACTACTTTGACAATGAACCCCTGAAATTCAGAAATAAACGTCCCTAAACTTCTATAATGAAAACATACAATAGATATAAATAAAATACTTACAAATTTTTAATAGAGCTAAATACTACACTTGCAACCTCTCTGATCATAACATTATTCAAAAATATTTCTTCCTTTGGAGGAGTACGAGTGGCAGTTTCCAAAGAGCCACAATTCGTGACGTATATGGCCGATCAAAGCATAATTATGCATGTTTTTAAACTTACTACGAATTAAATATTGTAAAAACTTCAGTATAGAGGGAATCAGCTATATTTTCAACAGGACATTAAGTATTTGACTATTGTATGGATTGTGTTTTAGCTTGTTTTCACAACAGAGGGCACTGTAACTTGCTTTTTGTGTGCTAAACTTTAAATCATTATTGCATGTGGTTTTCACTACATGTACTCTGTTAGAGCAAGAAAACAAAGCCTAATTTAATTGTGAATATGGCGTTTGGGACTAATAAAGCCTTTAAATGAAAGATTTACATGTGTTAAAATTCAAAACATATCCAATTCATCATCAACATAATGTACACCCTGCAGTCAAGTTATGAGGTCACACAGACATTGTTTGCTGTGAAGATGATTATGTCCATGGTCACATGACATATGCTTGCACAAATACCCATAGGTAACACCCTTGTCCTATTGTGGTCCACATTCCTGCACCGGGTCTGCGGTGTAATATGTACACTTTCTCACTCTATGAACTAGGCCTTTCAAAACATGAATTTATATAATATGATTTAGTAATAGAGAAGGGGGTTTCTTCTTTCTCTTCTGCAACTCTGCGACCTCACAACCTTTCAAAACATGAATTTCACCATATGCTTTAAATATTAGTGGGAGTTTCTGTAACTTTTTGGAACCAACTTTTCAAAACATGAATTTTCCCCATCACATTTCCCTCCTCTCTGCATATGACCACAAAACATTGAAAAAACCTCCAGCTTACATAGAGAAGACCTTTCTGCATCATAAACGATTTTTAAAAATAAAAATGTATTTTAGCCCACAACAGTAATATTCCAGAATAAGTCTTCTATCATTATTGAAGTCACAATAACTTCTTTGTTTTCATTGTGTTACAGAAATATTAAGGCTTACTGGCAGAGATAGTTTTATTTTTTAGGATAACCAACCCCAGATACAACATTTCTGATCCTTTTATTACGCCATTTATAATTACTCCATTTATTTGATTCTAACTTCTTACTCTAAAACTATGAGACTTACTAAATCAAAGAAAGTTTTCACAGGGAACTTGAACCAGCAACCTTTCTATCTGCATTCTTTATCTAAAATACATAAACAATCCTATGCAACCGATCTAGCAGAAAGGAGTTGTTTTTGTTGATACTTTACTCAATAGTTTACAGATAAGCCATATACACTACTGCTTCCACAACAACTTATGAGAGCCATCACGACCATTAACGTGCCACTGACTACGAGGCTGTTTTTTTGTGGGGTTGGTTAAATGGCTAAAAATATTCAAAAACACATTATGTTTTATAAATCTCTAACTGAATCCTGATTTCCTTTCCAATGTTGACTGAACATATGCATTTCCCTTCGAAGAAGTGGAATGCCCCAAATACCATTTTCACCCCTAAAAGAAAAAATGGACTCGACCATTGCCCCAGTTCACACCCTGTCGACCATCTACTCTTCCCTTCCGTTTTGGCCCATAGCCCCCCCGGACAGCACACTCCCATATCTGCTGTGGGGGCGGCCGGAAGCGGGAAGTCAACAATAGAAAGGAAATCAGGCTTCAGTTAGATGATTTATAAAACATAATGTTTTTTGAATAAATCATTACACTACATGACTTCCTTTACACCAATGTTGACTGAAACATATTCATTAACCCCGTTGAATGATATTTTCAATCAACACCAGACTGACTTACTCAGTCGGAGTGGAGCATGATATCTCAGAGATAGGCGATAGGATGCAGTCATAGGCTGAATCAAAAACGCAAGAGCACAAAAACTCATGGAATCTAGATTCCAAAGTGTCAGGGCACAGGAGCCGAATAACTCACCTAGACAGTGGAGTACATCAAGGGGGAGTACCAGTAAAAGGACCTCAGACTTTATAATATGTGTTAATGACCTAGCCAGAGTTTTTTTGGAGAAGATCCAGAGCCGAGAATCCCGCAGAGAAAAACCACGCCTAAGGAATAGCGGAGGAGGCTCTGTAGGAGACTGGAGTGTGACGTAGGCCGTGGACAAAAGGCCAGAAGCACTCCGCGGCAGAGGCCGAACCAGGCTTCACAGCCTTGCAACAACTGAGGGCTCCGAGGGGAGCCAGAGAACGCAAAGGCGGACGCCGCGTAAAAGACGCGGGGCAAAGAAGCCTAACCCAAACAAGGAGCGGAGATTACCACAGATGAACCCAACGGGGAGAGGCCCGGTGGGAGATTCAAGTTTTGAGAGACTGAAGAGGCTAAGCCCAGCCGACGAAGGGCCTGAGAGAATATCCGACCCTGACCCTGGAGAAGAAGCTACAAGGAGAAGGCAATTATCTCCGAGCAATTCAGCGGGAAAGGGACCCGAAAGAGCAAATAAAGTCGAGCTAGAGCAACGCCGCACCCAAAGATTATTGGGGTCTTTCGCCAAGAGACTCACCGATAAAACTCAGATCCCAATAGGGAGCTAGCTTTCGGGTCAAGGAACAAACGGCTTACAGGAGTCAAGGACCGACCAACGTTCCCGAAGGACGAACCAAACACCTTTAATGTTGGAGGCTGAGCTAGCCGACCGAAGTGCCGAAACAACGACCGCTCGACAGCTAACAGCTAACAAAGCCTCAAAACTAAAGCGAAAAGTCCACCTCAGGCGCACAGCCAGGAGAGGGAGGGACGATCCAGGCCTCGACTCGGAGGTAGACCGAACCACCGAGGAAAGAATGAGGCAGACCTCCGCAAAATCGTGAGCCGCGGCACCAGAACCGGGCAACCGAAGAGCAATCAAAGGCTAGATTAATACAAAAAAATGCACTCCAACTGCACCCCCCGATCGGGCCCAGCTTCATTCTGGCCCAAAGGTATACGAGTGGGTAAACCACCGAGAAGTCTACAGAGGGGAGTACCCAGAGGTTAGCTCTGCAGAACACGAGTCGAACCCGAAAGGCGACCCGACCCGAGAGCTCGCTAACTACTGCTCGGGAAGCCGATCAAAGCCAAACCAGTGCGACTGTCAGCATAGAGCATTTGACAAGTCGTAAAGGACAGAATGAACCCTAACATGCGGACTTCGGGACCAAACGACAAAACGGTATCGAGGAGGCAACAAGAAGCCCACTTAGCGAACACCGGCAATGGGCAAAAGGATGCCACCACGAAGAGGCCCGTGGCCAGCACAGCGGCTTCGACAAAAAATCTCCCGAGGAGAAGAGAATGAAGAGAGCCACCGGAGAGGTTCTACCCTACGGGCGAGATACCGAATAATGATCACCAACGGCTCGAGAAAAAAAAAAAAAAAAAAGGGGAGTAATCAACTCGACAACCAAACGCGAGACGTCGACAATGGAAGATGACTCACAACGGTGGTTTACGCCCCAGAGACATTCCCGACCGGGAGCGAGGAGCTCCAAACCGACTAAAAAGATCAATCACCGACTCAAAGAGGGGATAAAAATCCCCATCGAAGTGGCAGATAAGACCACCATGTCAGGAGCTCCCAGGTCGTAAACAGGAGCCAGACAACCGAAGGTGCCCCCAGGACCCGAGGGTACTAAGGGGAAAGCACAAAGATCCAGTCGCACACGGCGGTAAGACAAGACCAAGCCAACTCCCAGGAACAACTGAGAAAGGAGCCGCCAGTGACGGCGAGTTCGGAGAACCCACCAAAAAAAGATACCACCCTCGTCGCTGGAGCCCTCTAGGCAAGCACAGTTGAGACAGAAGGCTTGGCAAAGAAAACCCGCAAGTGAAGAGATAGAACAACCGGAGCCTGAAAACCGCTGGAGAGGAAGGGGGTGAACCCCCAAAGACAGACCCCGACGATCGGAAGCCAACCCCGTGCCCTGAAAGCCCGGAACCGCGCTAGGCCCTGACGTGCCCCAATGCTAGGCCGGAATAAGGCCCGACGCTATGCCCGTACGACGAGCCCCAAAGAGGGGCATCGTCGAGCGACCCAAAACCCGGTCCAGGTCCCCCCGAGGGAAACAGCGGACCAGGGTAGTCAGCTGGGAGCCACAGGAATGTGCGAGAACTGTCAAAGCCACCCCTAACTCCCGAACAAGCGGGAGAAGGGACACACGGTCAAGACACCGACTCAACAGTAGGCGGAGTCCCGGCGAAGTCGAAAGACCTCGAGGGCTAGGAGTTAGGCCTGGAGCACGGGTAAGGTTAGGCAACAGAGCCAAACCACCAGCGCGCAGGACTAACCAGAGCCCAAGGGGGCGAGGGCAATCCACCCCTGGGTGGGAGCCAAGCCGCAATGATGCACCGAGCACAAGCGTCAAGACTGAATGACCAAAGCCCGAGACGGCAAGAGTGCTAGCAGGCCCCGAGGGCACCAGCTGGCATGTAAGCCGAGGTCTCGCGCGCCCTCACAAAAGTGGAGGACATAGAGCAAGGAAGAACAGCCAAGCGCTGATCAAGGTCCCCATACGGGGTGTAAGACCAAGGGAGAAGGACATAGAGCCCCTACCCCAGGCCTGAGCCGGCTCAGTGAGCCCCTGGAGGGCCACGCTAGAACCAGCATAGGCATAGGCCTCATAACCCCCCGAAGGGGGGCCAAGGTAATACACCAGCATCGGCATCCGCCCTAGGCCTGCCAGCCCGACAAGGGCCCCATCAAGCTGCGTGGGAAGAATCAGGGCCAGCTACCCCTAATGGAGATGGAGGGTCTAAGTCAAGAAGCAAGCTAGACGATACGAGCCCCAAGGCTAGGCCCAAGGCGAGTCAAAAGACCTCCAAGAGTCTATAGGCAACGACCTCCAGAGGAAGCCAGGGGCTAAAGCCCCAAAGACCAGTATCAAATCCAAGGCTAGAAACATGGTCTTGACCCCAATGGGGAACAGAGACTAACGCCGACGGCAACTGTCACTAGACCCGACTCGGAAGCGGCACTAGGCCCCGCTGATCCCCATGAGGGGAGCAGCGAAGCTTTCATCATAGCCAGAGTCCAAGCCCCCTCGAGGTAGACACGGACCCCAGGCTAGGTAGCAGTAAGCCTAACTCCAGAGCCTAAGAGCCAGTACAGCCAAGGCCCTAGATTGGCCCCAGTGCCTACTGGCAGAGACCAGAGGCCTCCAGTCCCCGATGGTGCAACCGGAACGGGCCCGACTACACCACGAAGGAGCATAGGCTACCGGGGTTCAGCACAGTCAAGCCTCCAGCGAAGGAAGCGACGGAAGCGCCGGCGACCCAGAGCTGAAAGCCATGGAGCCCGGAGCCCGAGGCATAAGGCTAAGGTCCGGATTCTCGACGAAGCTGCAAGATATAGCACGGCAGGATGCGCCCCATGCCCAGGCCGAGGCAGGCTAGGCCCACCACCAGCAGGGCAGGAGCACCCCAGTAGGGGACCCTGCATGCAGAATCTAGAGCAACGTCAGAGAATTACGCGTAACCCAGGGAACTACAAAAATACATCAAGGTGAGGGGCTTTCACACCAAGGCAAGGCGACAGGCCAGCCAGGGGTGAAGCAACTCAAGCTAGGCCGCCGCGCCGTAGGGTAGCCCCCCAAAGACAGACTTGAGTAAATCCAAGAGAACCCACGAACTACACAGCATCCCTGAAGGGTGCCCGAGAGCCAGGCGGCGCGACATCCCCTCCAGGGAGACAGGTCGCGGCGCCGAGCGTTGAAAGTCACACCAGGGAAGGTGGACAAACAACCACCCGAGCAACAGCCCCGTAAGAGGAGACCAGATGCTGTGGTTAATCCCGGAAATCCACGCCGATACGGCGGATAAAGGCCACCATGCAGCGCCGGGCACGCGCCTTAAATGGGCATGCTGCAGCCTGCACTGATCCCCCCATGGAGGCAGCCCCGAAGCTACCCCATAGGCGCCGAGAACGGAAACATCCACGGGGTGTACCGTAACGGCGGAACGTAGCGGGAACTAGCGCTCGCCGCGCCTCACCAGTCACCGCACACGGAACCCCGCGTGAGCTGGGGCCAACCCGGCGAAGCGATGCGCGCCCCACCTAGCCTGTGAAAGCCTGGTGAAGCAAGCAAGCACGAGCAGATTAACCACCCGCGGGGCGGGCAGGCTAGCCATGCGGGGGTGCCGTAACGTAAACACCCCCCACGGGGTGTACCGTAACAGCGTAACCGTAGCGGGAACTAGCGCTGGGCGAACCGCAAACCCGTACCGCACACGGAACCCCTCGTGAGCGGGGACCACCCGGGCGAAGCGCTGCGCGCCCCACCAACCCGTGAAGGCCTGGTAAAGTAGCATCACGAGCCAGATTAACCTAACACCCGCGGGGCTAGCCAGGCTAGCCAAGCGGGGTGTGCCGTAACGGCTGAACCGTAGCACGAACTAGCGCTGGACTAACCGCACCAGTAACCGCGCACGGTACCCCGGCGGAGCGGGCGCACAACTGGCGAAGCGCTCGCGCGCCCCACCTAGCCCAGCGAAGGGCCTGGTGAAGCATCAGCCGAGCCAGATTGACACCGCGCGGCTAGCAGGCCTAGCCAGCGGGAGCCGTGGCATAATCTACAACCCCAGCCCCGCGGCCCCCAAAGCGGGGCGCCGAGGAAACACCTCAGGGCTGGGCCGAATCAAGCCCCGGGACCGGTACCACGGCAGCCGGCTGTCGCTGAGTCCGAGAACTCCTAAACCACGAGCGCCGGTACTAGCGATGGATCGGCCCGTGACAACCCGGCATCACCATAGCCCAACACACTCGCTATCCGGGGTACTGCAGCCACGCCTAATCCCACAGGGAAGGGCAGAGCAGACCATGCCAGCCTGCACCGATAACGCAACGAGCTAAAAATCAGGCGAGCAGCGCCTGCAGCGTACTAGTCAGTCAAGCCCCCCCGAAGGAGGCGGCCGACTAGCCGCTAGGATCACCCGAGGCTGCTATACTGGGATGTCTGCAGCCGCCAAAATCCCCTAGGGAAAAAGGCGAGCAGACCGCGCTAGCCTTCACACCGGAGAAGCCCCTAGGCTAGTCCAGGCTAGCCGCGGCCGTTAGCGAGGTAGACGGGTGGAACTCCCGAGAGAGAAACGCCCTACTAACATGCCATGATAGCCGAAGCTACAACACCAACATCTTTATGACATGCTCCCAAAGCAGCGGAGGGCCCGCGTTGGAAGAACTCGGACCGAGGCCCTCACACAGACACCACCCCCCTTTTTCCTAAGCGAAACATAAACAGGGAAACAGTGGTTCCATGGCGAACCATTGAAAACTAGAGGTCCACCTCAAAGGAACGAGCACCAAACGGAGCAAGAACAGCGGAAGCAGACCAGTAATGAACGCCGGAGAAAGAGGTTCGGTCGGGCGGCTTCGGGAGTGATCGAGCCAGATGGGCGCGCGGGTCGGAACGAAAACACAAGAAAAACAAGGCGGCCGCGGAAAACCCCGGTCCGCCAACGCGGAGACAAAGATAACTCGTCGCGGTAACAAGTCACACACGGTACGAAATTTTCCAACGTCAGTTTTTCCACCACATATTTAATTAAATACAACAGCATAAGATAATAAAAGAACACACTAACCCAATAGAACTGTTTATTGATAGTATGATAACTACAAGAACATAACTCAGGCTCACAAGAATCAAGGCATCCAAAGCACGCAACACGTGCGGCAATGTTGTACCTATTTTAACCCTTACCCTCTACCCAGATCACATGTCCGCATCGGCGGTAAAAAGGATACACATAAAGCTCGCCGCGGTGTAAGTCGCCGTTTATCCGTCCAATAGAGCGTTATAAATTCCTAATAATCCAGTAATATATCCGATAGTATTGTTAGTATAGGAGTATTCCGTATTGCGACGACAACAGTCAGTATCAATATCTCAGATAATTTGGCTGGCTAAACACGAGCTGCGATTACACGCTCCGGTTTGATGGCGGCAAAACCGAATTGAGGAAGAGTAATGTCTAACAGGGTGTGACCTGGGGTCACTTGTCGAGACCATTTTATCTTGTAGGGGTGCTAAAATGGTATTTTGGGGCATTCCACTTCTCAATAAGAAATGCATATGTTTTCAAGTCAACATTGGTGTAAAGGAAATCCGTTCAGTCGAATGATTTAACAATTGATGGCATGACTATGAAGGCTGACCACATCCTTAGTTCTCCAACCAGAGTTTTTAGGGGTTCAATGACACCATCAATCATCACTGCATACCTCAGACTCCCCACAAACATTTAATAACCATAATGATTCTCTGGATGTGTGATGTTAAGTAACAGCATTTTTCTTGGAATAATGATATGCAGACAATGGTCATGGAGTCTGTGTGCAAAATGAGCCATCATAGTAAGAGATAAAGAAATATTTGAACTATTTTTCTATTTACAAAGTTAGAATAGAGCAAAACAAAATTCAGTACAATCGTAATACTTAGATGATTATATTGCTTGACTGATATTAAAACTGACAGTATTGGACCTGTGGAATCAGTGGTGTAAACATTTAGGTAAGCCTGTATGCAAAGTTCCTGAAACGGTACCATCAGACTTGATAGAGGTAAAATGTTTTCAAGTTCTTCTTTTACCCTGTCCTGTTCCATGAGTAGGTGAAACAAGTCTGCCAATTATTTCTGACATAATGGCAGCCTTGATCTGTCATCAAAAACTTCATAGGCTGGGGCATTGCACTATCAACACCTCATGAGAATGCCATGTTGTCCCCAATGCCGATCTGAATAAGTAATTCTAATAGTCATGAAAAATATGTGAAAATAATTTTGGAAAAAAAGTTTTGGACATAATTACATTATACCCTTGCACTTCTAATATGTATGTCTTTATTCTGTTAATGGAATTAATATTAAAACTGGCTACAGAGTAGGTGCAAAGGGTTTATACATGCCAATTATGCCAAACTTTGATTTGAGAACCACATATAGTTGGCACAAAAAAGTATATGGACATGTTTTTCAACCAGTATGTGCAAAGTTGATAATTTGAAAGTTTTGGTCACTGGTGGTACAACGCAAGAATTTGTGTGTATTGATATTTACACCAAGGGTTTCCGATTGAATGTGCGAGTAAGGCATACTTGAACCATTGATTCATGGGTTTGCGTGTTAATAATAAAAATTCAATGAAAAATAATATTCAATTCTTATAACGCGCGTACAAATCCACCGAAGCCGCTGTGGAGTGCCTTAGGTGCTACAACACAACAAGTAAATCCAGAAAGGCAAGGAAGGCTTTCATGGAAAACGGAATCATACTAACATAAAAATGAAAAACCTAAAAAATTTTGAAAACTTTCTAAAATATCGGACTTTGGCACAATACTGATCGAAAAACATGCCAAGATACTGATCGAAAAACATGCCAAGATACATTTTGTGCCAACTGTGTTAAACCCAATTGGTTAAAATAACAAAGCAGTGTAATTTATAGTACATTTAGTAATCTTTTCTCCTCTTGCCGCTTCTGTCATAATCATTGTCCCTAGACCGCGAGGAGCTCCCATCAGCTGGTCGTTTGTCAGCTTTCTTTACAGTCTTCAAGAATTCGTCTAAACCGAAAGGATCTTCCTCATCCTCTCGCTCGAACTGGACTGGGCCGTCTCGTCTCCTGCTGCGGTCTGTGCCTGCAAAGTCTTTGTCAGGAACAAATCTGTGCAGATCAAACAAAAGTTTTTAAAGAGTTATTATTAAACAAGAAGCTGTTTAGTCAAATATATTCTGGACTCAGAGAGAAGGGAAATAGTTTAACAAAGTTAGGCTAAATGAGCAAAATAGCTTTTGCATACGTTTTGTGTTGGCATGTAAGGGATTGAAACTGATAATCATTATAGGATTTAGATTGTTGTGGAAATAATTCAATCTGTCATATCACAATAGTTATGGCGAAGGTTGAGGTTGGTCAACAACTCTACAACACACACATTATACAATAACATACTACTGTTTGTTTAGCGAGTCAATATAATAATGTTACTGGTGAATCCTCACTTTTAGTGATTCAGAGGGATGCCAAATCATTTTTCTTTCCACTATTTGTAATTGGAAGATCAAAAAAGTCTTCTAAGATTTGGTACTTAACTTTCAAAAATAATTGTAAACATATTGCTAGTGAAAAAGGGTTGTTGACTTCAAGTCCAAAAGCAGACCTCTCTGGGTCAAAGCTGGTGATTCACCATATTATGAACACAGCAAATCTTTGCAAATATCAAATATATTTTGGCATAGTTGGATCAGTACCAGTTGGCAGGCCAATAATAATGAATTTGTAAAAGTGATAGATTGTACAACCCAAATGTACATGTGCCATTAATATGGGATTTCTTGTATGTGTTGAGTATAATCTGAATAATTTCAACATATTGGAAAATTTCTTAAGTCTAAGAAAATTAGATTTTAACACCATCTTCAGCTCATTAAAAAAGCTTTGATTTTGGGCAAGTAAAATTGACGATAAATGTTCATTATAAACCAATTGGTATCCAAGTGGACTGCATCTGGTAACATAGTAATAAACATTTAATCAGTTATAACACTTTGCATGTATGTAAAAAATATACAATCATCTGACCTTGTGACATATATATCATGTATGAAATGTGATTAATTCTTAACTTTTGTCTTTTCAATCTCAGGTTATTGCCTTTGTTTAACAGGTAAAAAATCTGTTTACCATTATATATAAGGTATATTTTACAACTTATTTGAACACCTTTGTAGCTATAATAATACTTAGAAATTTGAAGATGGTATGCCATGCAGTTGAAATGTGATCATGATACTAAGCTACTACACCAAAGGCACTGGCACTCTTTAAAGCTAGGATTACCTCTAGGGCCTGGTCATGGTTTCATATGCAGGGGTGTGAGGAGGCCATGGACAAGGGAGGGAAAAAGAGGGAAAAAATACATCGGTCATCGACCACTTGTGTCGCGTGCCGTCGCGGTTTGTGAATGATAGGCATCACATGACTTGGACCTGAAATGTGACCTGGACCTGATAAACAAATGAGGATGCATGGAAACTCCATAAAACAAGTGTGGTTCCATTGCACTTCAAACTTTTCAAATGAGGTCAATTTTACATTTTCAGCCTATTTGACAACCTTGACCTCAAATGACCTGTGACCCCTTGGTATGTGACCCTTTGTCTCATCAACAAATGGGGGACTGTCATGTTGCACCCTGGACCCAAATTTGGTTTAAATCCATATCAAGTATGTGGATATTACGGAAAATGTAACCCTTTTTCACAAAGGCAACACAGACATCAAAACAAAAAACATCAAAAGACTACACGTGGACAAAGTGATCTCATGTGTCTTTCTGCCTTAAGGCAGGTGACACAAAAAAGGAGTAAAAATGCCAAAAAAAAACACGCTGAAAATAAAAAAAAAAGCTAATTTGGCACTAACAAAAATTCAACTTTCAAGGAAATCATCTTAAATGAGGAATTTCACACCCCTGCAATGTCTCCACAGACCGTACACAAGTTATTGTCTGTACAGTAGTCACTTTAATGCCCTGCAAGAGTGGACTGCATTCAGGATCTGAAAGCATCTCTTCTGTAGAGGACAGAGACTGCAAAGACTTAAATTTAGTTACAAGCTGAATGCAGACCTTCTTTATACCACCCTACACATTTGAATAAGTTCCCAGCATAGCCATAATGGAATCAGACATTGACAATAATTGAAAGGGCTATTTCTTCCTTTAAAAACATACCTGTACCCTCATTAGTCATAGGTTTTGCTTTTTATGATAATTTCTTTGTACTATTTAAACATGTGGCAGCACTATATACATGTATGATATTATGCAAGTAATGATATTATGCAAGTAAATGATATTATGCAAGTAAATGATATTAGGCAAGTAAATGATATTATGCAAGTAAATGATATTATGCAAGTAAATGTATTATGCAAGTAATGATATTACACGCAAGTAAATGATAGATCAGCAATGATATCTATGCAAGGTGTGTTATTCTGTATGGATGTACTTTCAATACAATTGAACACCACCTGCACTGATCATAAATGGAATATCCAATAAACTGAAAAAAGACCCATTTAATAGACACTCAGTGATTTGCAAATCAGAAAATCGAAAAAATCATCAAACTCAGATTTTGCTTTACAGGGTGAGAAAAACACTTGACCCTGATTGTGTCCGCCTTATGGGAATTTTTAAATAATATATATCTAAACCGATGGGTATTGTGGATGCTTATTTCATTATTTTAATTTGCCTGCAAAGATCATCCAATCGGTTACCTGGCAGAGAAAGAGAGAAAGGCAACCTCTTGTGCCCCTGGTTCCTCCCCTTCCCTTTTTTTCCCTTCCTTCTCCCCTTCTCTTCCGGCTCTAGCTTCTTTTGTCCCCTCACTCTTCCCTCTCCCCCCACTCCTTCCTACTTCCTGTACCTCCCACATCCCGTTCCTTCCCTTATCCGCCCTTTTCTACTTCTCCTACCACCCCTTTCTCCTTCTCCAACACCAACCAAAAACACCCACACCACACCCCCCACACCCTTTTCGAATCAAGAATCTGAGTGAAAAATAGCCTGATTTTTTCTGGACACGATTTCCTTCGCCTGAACGCCGTTTCATTTCAAATGTGAAGTCCGTGGACAGAGCAGAAAACATACTACTTGATTAAAACGACTGTAGCTCGGGTCTATACCTAAGCGATGTGAATGATACTTTCAGGAAATTAAGATAATGAACCCAGTTTTCATATGATACCAAATTATGTTAGTGATATATTACTAAAATTCAAAAGGGCGGACACATCAGGGTCAATTTTTTGTTTGAAATCACCCCCTGTATTAACAAGTATAGGTATCCTAACATACCCTGCAAATGACAGGACCGGAAGCAACCTAATAAGGACAAAATCTGACATTTTAGTCATTAGTGTCCGTTCGGACACTTACTACAACACGTATATTGAATGGAGATTTGTATCTTTGAACACTGCCGTTTTCTTCCTTTTCTGTCAATTTTTCGGTTGAAAGAAGTAACTTGCGAGATTTCTACAGACTTACCCTTCACTTTTAAGCTATTCCTGCAAATTTCAGGTATTTTGACTCATTCGGATAAATCACTGATAGTGTCTTTAATACTAAGCATACCACAACTTGTTTTAGCCAATTCCACCAGCACATAGATATTTGCAGAAGGGAAAACACTGCAATTCCTTCATTTTGTACATATCAAAATTGCTGACATTTAAAAATTTGACACTTCCCATGTGATAACCTTTGAAATTCAAGAAATATCACAAACATAGCATATTTTCCACCTCACAGTGCATATGCAAATGCTCTACCAGTACTTGTGTCATTGTAAAGTATTATGTAACTGGTGAAACATTCTCTTTACAGAATAAAAACTATAATCAGTTCATTTGAAAACTATCATACATCATCTTAATCATCAACCATTTGTGTATCAACTGAGATCTCAATTCTTATGGCTCTCACATGACAGATGACAGAGATTGATAAACTTACAAACAATTCCACTTGGGATTTTTAGGGCACATTTTTACCTAGTCAAAAAAAATCAAATGCAGGGACTTTTTGCCAAGTCAGTGGGAGAGGCTAAAATAATGCCTTACATGCATTTCTCTCTTTTGCTGTCTATTTAGCCCACTTTTTTTTTATGCAAAAAAGGGCCCAAATTGAACCGATTGCATAAACCTATGTGGCACATCTGATTCCACTCAGCAGAGTTTTCTGAGACAAACCCTTTCCTTTTCTTGGCCAGATGTTTTTGTAGCCTTGTCTTTGTCAGGAAAAGTATAATATATTTAATTTCCTCCCTCATAGCACTAAACTTTCTAGCGCGGGAAACTGTGTCACAAGTTTGAATAGTGTTTATATGGTGTGTGAGACCACTGAAAGTATTATGTATGCATGAGTGAGTATGCTTTTGTGAGAGGTCAGTGGACATACGCGAGTTGGTGACTAGCTATTGAGATGGTCATCTGCGATGGACATGGAGTGTTGATGATCTCCAAATTCTGTTTTTAAATTGACCTATGTAGGTTCCGTAATGGAACATTAGGGAGAAGTTTACAGTCAGCTTTAACCCAATTTATTGCTAAAAATTCGGCTACAGGTAGCTTTAAATGCAGTGCCAAGGCATTTCAGGCCAGCCATTTTTGTGCGCAATTTGCGTAATGTTAGTGGCCGTTTCTTCATGCGTGTACACTTTGGTCATCTATGTTGAAGACGACCGTCTACTGAAGATAACTAAAGGTTTGAAACCCTACAAGCGTGAAATATGAACTGATAGACTGTTTTTAAATATTCACGAGCGTTTTGTGATTAAAGGCCTATTTATCCGCGTCGCGATACAAGATTGTCTAGAGTAATATGTAACATTTGAACAATGTGATGTGTGAAATAATGGTCCTACAATAGACCTATAATGTGACAATGAGTTACAACTTGATAAAACTACTGACAAAAAATTATTTTGTTTAGGTTTTTGGCTTTGTAGTAGTACAACGTTGTGTCATTGTCAGCATTAACTAGGGACCCTTCAACTCAACAAATATTGGGGATTGAGAATTCTCCATGTCCACATGTCGGGAACCAACATGTTATCAACATTTTTTTTGCTGAATGGACATTTGAATGTAATTCTATGTAACGATGAGGACAGTTCAGATAAATCTGCTGGTAGTAATTTATTTTTCTACTAGGTCCTGGATGTTGCAGCAGTATAATACTGTCTCATTGTTACATAATCCCTACATACAAATGTACATGCAGTTACATCCCAAAATCAAACTCTGAATTGCGCAATAGATTCATGCCAATGCAAAATGTATTTATCATTGTAGTCCAAACTGATACCCACCTCTAATAAGTCAATATGCAATAATAAATTGGTATGGAAATTAAACAATGTCTAAATCATGAAATCAAAGCCAGCTGTCTTATGCATTTGTCATTGTGAACTCCAGATTCATGTTAGGCTTTTTCCTTTTGAATGTGACAGTCTTATACCTACCGTTTTTGTCTGATGAGATTATCCAAGTCATCACCATATATGTCCTTATCTGCATTCTTGCGGGGTCTGTACACGGCATTGGCCATGTTCTGGTCCTTCCTCCATGGCTCACTGTACACATTGTATGACTCGTCTCACCTGCAGCAAAACCACTGTCCTATACCCTTACAAATTGAATTCAGAGAATACAGTCAAAGAAACGAATCAGAAAATCAAGTACTACAGTTGCCATCAAAATACTTCTTGGTATTTGCCCTGCATTGAGCGTAATGTGCGTCAAACAAAAGAAGTGATTTTGTACTTAACTCCAATGGGTTGATTATGACAACAGAAGGGCGAGTTTCAGAGTGGCTCAAATCACACAAGGCTCTGCCTCGTTTTTTACGCATTCATGATCAGGTGTTGCATTGCCCATCACGGAAGTATTTTTGGACCAGTGTGGGGAGAGCGTTGGCCTAGCCGGCTGGGTTGACTGCGGGCTTTGCCTGTGCCACAAATTTACCAAAAATCCCGGGGTTCGATCCCGGTGGGGTCACTTGCTGGGATTTATTTGGGGGCTCAATTCGGATTTAATCTGTATTACGAACTATTGATTAGATACAGAATACCGGCTCCCTCCAGGTTCACTTGGAATTGGCAAATGAATCATGGGAGCATTCCCGCCTTCGGAGGTGACGTTAAGCCATCGGTCCCGTGTTCAGAGAAGAGTCACAAAACTGTACATGTACATCGCAGTCAGTGTAAAATAAGAGTAGGGTGTAAACATACATGACTGTTCCCAGTCCGCCACAGTCTCAAAAAAGCAGGCCCTGCTAGGAGAGTCCCGTATCTGGATACACACGCCTCGGATCGCTTACTCAGTTGAATAAATCCTGACCACCACCACAAGCCATGACTTGGGATACGATAAGAAGAAGAAGACAGTGAGTATACACACTGCAGTCTTTACCTTTGTGAAGTATTTCAAATGGGAGAATTTCAACACATATTTCACATAGAGAGTTAAAGTGTTAACCATTTTGCATTCATGCTCATATCACTGATTTTATTCAAAATGGACATAATACTGCCCTCAAATTTGTCAAAGTTGATTTTTTTTGATTTCTGTATGTTAAATTTTTGTCGTAGTGCCCTGTAAGCTGCAAATCTGAAAAACATATTTAAAAACCACCATTGTAAAAATTTTTGTTCGAAAAAAAGAGGGCTCCCCCAATTTTTATGTTTCAATGCTCAGTTGGTAACATTTGCTTGCTTTGGCTAAAGGGTTTTAGGGATTATGATTCAGTTAAGCCTTAAGCTAGGATTAGCATTTAAGGACCATGGTTTATGATATATATAATAATATTCAAAAAACAAATTATGTTTTAAACTATATAACTGAAGCTGATTTCCTTTCCATGTTGACTTGAAATATATGCAT
>JAMKCH010007630.1:0-50190 GCA_023653785.1 Ophioderma brevispina | reverse complement strand
TGATCTTTTTAAAGCATAAACAAGCTGACTCAGTTACGAAGTTTACATCTCGGGGATTCCTCACTTCCCTATTGTGCAATATAAACCGGTGCATTAGCAAAACAACTCTAGGGAATCCCCCTTTTCTCTCTTTTATAGTAAACAAAGTGCTTTTTCCCATGAGAAATCTTTTGTCAATAGGAATTGAGAAAAAATATTTTAATCGTGTAAATTTGAGGTAATATAACAGTATCTTCAAGACCGCTTATACAGTGTCTGTTTTTTCACAAAGGACAGTAAGTAAGGTATTGATATGAACTACCACTAGCGATATAGAGGAAAAGTAGGCATTTGAAGTGGAAAAAAATACTTATTGTGGCTTTAAAACTTATTTAACATTTTTTGACATTGAAAGTTTTGATAAAAGAAAATCCCTGCGAGCAGTTTTAAGGATTTGAAGGAATGGCGCCTCAAGTACAACAAAAACGTTTTGAAAAGTGGATTCATATAGGCAACTCAGCACAAGCAATTTAATGAAATCATTAAATAAATATAATGAAAAATTGACTTTCAAGAAAGTAAGGAGGGAGGGGACGGAGGAAAATAATTAGTCATCATCATTGAAATCTATCCGTAATTCTGGACAAAAAAAATCGTTTCTTGCATTGTGGATAAAAACCATGATAATCTTATTTTAAAACATAACAAATTGGCTGATGTAAATATTATGTTAGAGATAAACTGTGTTCTATCTCTGCTGGCCTGCTGGCGTATGACGGTTTTATTAAAGTTAAAATTAAACCAACATCGAGAGCAATGTGAACTGGTACTACCAGATTCGACCAATTTTATTGCACGTCCCATGATCATGACGAGCATAAGCAATATAGGCAAACAAACTACCCCAGGAAATGCCCATGATGATATTAAATTGCGTTCGACTTGTTTCTAAACTACATTTAATACTCTAACAGTTTCTGTATCATAGGAAAAATCGCTTTAACACTTAGTGACCAAGGGGGGGGGGGGGAGTTTGGGGGTGGGGGGTTCAAAATTTGTTTTCGCCTTGTTTTGGCGCTGGCCGCTTTACGCGTTGGGATTTTTGCGCCGAATTTTTTTGGTAAATTGTCTGCCTTTTAAATGCGCTTCTCTTTCATATACCAAAATAATTAAAATGTGGCCAAGCCGTTAATGAGTTAATTAGGGGTGTCCCATGGAACCACCGCCGCCCCCCCCCCTTGGTCACTAACTTAAGTCATTTAGAATATTTTTAAAAATATAATAAGAAACCAAGACCAAAGCAATCTTTTTTTTTTTTTTTTTCTGATATAAGTTCACACATACATGTAATAAACAATTATTATAACATTAAAAAAAAAATTTTCATCCGGATGTTGCCAAAAAACGTACTGTACAAACTCTATGGAAAATTACGTGCATTTTGCAACAACCCGTCAAAAAATACAGGATTGCCCCTAAAACTGCTAGTTTTTGTGGTTAAATATATGTAATTTGGGTCTTCTAGAATAGATATCAACATAAAATCAAGTTTCAAATGTTTGGTGTAAGCGAAGGCTCATTTGAATTTTCCGTCTTTTTTTCCCCAGTTCGCGTGTTTTTGAAAAAAATGTTTTGCCCCTAATTTTGTAGCCCAAATAACCATTTCATTTTTTTTGCTGATTTTGGGTTGCCTTATACCTTCACATGTGGTATAAATTTTCAGGCAAAAATTCCTCGGAAAGTGGTTTCCTTAGGGGGGTCCCATGAACCCCCCCCCCCCCCCCTTGGCGCACCAACGGGAGTGAACACCCCTTGGTCCCTTACGTTTTTTAATACTGCAGTTAACATGCGTGGATCTTTGCGACATTCCGGAGATGTCGCGCATGTAAAGTTGTTTTAAGACCACCATTTCAATGCTGTTGTCATGCGCCCAAAGGCACAGGAAATCTGGCAATACTAAATACTAAAATATTGATTTAGATTTTTGTTGTCCCAAGCTTACTTAATACTAAAACGCTTTTTGAATAAAGGGCTGACTCAGAGATTTCAATATATACTTTCCTGTATCAATTTTAAAATTAGACAATTAGAAGTAAAAAAAATAGTCACCAAAATGTTCCGATCCAAATTTATGTATTGTATAAAACAGTACCATATGATCTGTGTATAACACAAAAAATCTGGATTCCGGAAATTTATTACAAGTTATGATGTTCCACAGAAGTACATCGACTTGACTAAGGTGGTTAGTATGTGGAAAAGCATTATGTGTATATGCAAAAAATGCGATTTTTTTTAGAAAATTGAGGCTGCCGTCCTCGGGAAATCAATGAGTCAGCTAGTCACCATTCACACTATAGCACTATATATAACAGCTTCAAACGTTCGTCCCTCAAAAACATTCGAGAACAGGAATTCCTCATTTATAAACCCTACTAAGGAAAATGGAAACGTTCGGTGAGAGTTTTACCCAAAACAAGTGGTCTTTGAGCTGTTGGTGAGTGCGGTTTACAGATACAGGTGGCCCACTACAAGCTATTAGAACTTAGGTGCCTGCCTACGGGAGGTACCTTGACGTTACCTGTAATCTTCTTAAAAATACCAGAATAGAATAGAAAAAATAGGCTAGTTTTTACCTATTTTTTCTCTACATTTAATTCAATGGCGAGGATTTCAGGAATCCCAATTGTAGTTTACGGGTTCAGACCTGTACGTGCAATCCCAGGTCAATGTAAAATCTTAATACAGGGTATCCACGGGACGGCCTAAATGCAATTGTTCGTAGCTTAAAGTTTTTGGTGTTTGTGTGTGTTTGAGGCGTTGTTTGTTTTTATTTCGGTGTTGTTTGTTGTTTGGCTGGTTGGGTGGGGTGAGTAGGGGTGGAGGTTGGTGTGCTTGGGGTTGAGTGCTTGAGTGGGTTGGGTAGTTGTTATGTTATGGGTGGTTCGTTTCTGGGCCGTTGTTGGTGATTATTTTTTTTTATATTAATATCAATATTTTTTTCCTTAGGATTTATCCCACTGTTAATATGTTTTTTTAACAAAATCCGGATTTTAGCACCAGTTGCTTAAACTTAAAGGAACACTGGCCACGTTTTTAATATAGGGCGCCTTCCATTGTTGCTGAATGTTTTTGCATACGCATTGCTTTTACACAAAAAACAGTTTCTTGGTTGACAGGTGGTTCAGGTTTATGTAACCTAAGCACTGTACAGTGAGCAAATGGACCTGGACGATATCCACATAATTTTACGAGGGTTTATGCCATGCAACGATAAACTCCAAAACATCGTTACGCGACGGTTAACATGGACGGAAATTGACGGGGACGATATCGACGTGTTTAATTCAAGCGTGAAGGACAATTATAAGATGATACAAAAACAATAAATTACATTTAGATTTTGGTTCTAAAACAATTAAAAGACAATTTAAACACGTTCCGGACAGATGTAGGGACATTGCCCTCATGAATTTGTTTTTATTTTTATGGTTTAAGATTTGCAAACGAGAATTCACATAAAAGGTGTACATAAAAATGTGAAAATTCTGATTTTTACAGTTGATTGTAAGCCTATCTATCCAAAAATATGCCCATCTGATAAGATTAAGCTGAGAACACATTTCTTGGGAACAGAAATTGTGAAATTGTAAAAAAAAAAAAAAAAAAAAAAAAAAAAAAAAAAAAAAAAAAAAAATATGAAATTACATATGACACGTGCATAGAGCCTCAAAATCTCTAGTTGCACTTTAATCACTATTTGACTATCATTGAGTTACTGATTTATATTCAACTGTTGCTGCTCTTTACTATAATAACATTATCCATAATGTTTAACATTTTTAATTAATTATTTACTGAGATGTCTTTTACAAACACATACTTATCACACCCATCACCACCGACGAAAGAGAAACAACCAGGGCCCGTTTGGCGGCATTTTGAATCGAAATACTTTCGCCACTCGATGTAGAAGATTCCAAGATGTCAGAAACCCTATGCCAATTGCCTGAAGAAATTGAACAGCACGACATATCACCCATCATAACCCCCATCTGGAGGAACTGGTTTGTCTTCGTCTGATGTGTCTGAATCAAAATCGGTCCCGATGGAATAAATAGATCGTCCGCCTGAGCTTCTCCTCCTCTTCAGTTCAGTTTTATCAACTGGGGTAGCCCCACTGTTCGTTTTGTCATCGGGTTTTGTGACCGTTGCAGGTTCAACAGAAGTTGCTTGAAAGTCAGTCGTGGACGATATTCTTTTCGAAATCGAAAGAGTGCTAACTTTGCGATGTTTTTCAAACCCCATATTGACCGAACGCTGCGCTGGTATAATACTATTTTAGACGATGGTACAATGAATAGTCTTTGAAAGTTATGCTATAACCGTCTAGAAATATCTATAGCGAGTGGCGGATGTGCTTTACAATAGCAGCAGACCGTTGTGAGAACAGAAAGAAAACTTCTCTTTTTGTTTACAGTTGGATTGAAAGAATACGTCCCGTTATTTATGTTTTGTCCAATAATATTATGTTAATTAATCACAGTCATTAGTATGACAGCTCGTATAAGCTGGCTTGTTCTGATAACCGAAAGTGACATGTCCGTAAGTAAACGCTCATTTTGAAATTGCACTGCTAGTTTCACTGCATGGTGAGCCACATCGGTTAAGTGGGAGTGGCTAGACACAAGACCACCGCCCCCTGCCTACGCCTAACTTACAGATTGGTCGAGAGGACTAAGTTTTTCATGATAAAGCACCATGCAGCTATAGCGATGTAAACTGCTTTAGACCAGTTTACCTCCCTGTGTTTCAGCTGTGCGACTATTTTATGGAAATATCTAGTAATAGGTCCAAAGTCCAAAACCAGGATCGATGTAGAGTCTCATGAAACATTTATCAAGCCCAATTTATGTTAAATTGCGAATGAACAGTCCCAACAGTTTTATTGCGGATTATTAAATTTTCTGCTTCTTTTTTTCCCCCTTCTTTTTCTTCTTCTTTTTTTTTACATACACTATCATCTTCATCAACGTGATCTCGTTGAAATATAAAGAGAATAAACAATACATAACCACATTTTGCGTGATTCTTCTTTATTTACGTGCATTTATTTGCTGATCACTTCTTTCGGTAAGAATGCTTTTGCTATTTGGACCTGCACGAGCTGGAGCGGACCAGACATATTTTGCCTTTGAACTTTACAAACAAAACAAGACATTGTTCTCTAAATAAACAGTTCTTATATCATCTGAATTGGCAGCATTCTCTATTAATTTAATGATATCATTATTGAATTATAGTGACGATGATATCCAGAAAACGAAATATACCACAATACCATTGTTGATACACTGCACTTGTTGTCATGTTATGTGCTCGTCGGCCTAATGTGTTTGGACCATGCCTAAAAGGACATAATTATGTTAGTTTTGCTGCAAATATTTGGAAGGATGTTAAAGGAAAAATTTGTATTTTCGTAATATGCATATATTGAATAAACAAACTATCTGGCTTTTGGAAAATATTAATTTTGTTTAGCCAGTCTGATCTCTTTCAATCGCTTCCTTTTGAATTTCAATAGTTGGTTATAAATCAGAATCCTATTCTAGAAGTTTTGGGGAAGAAGGCTTGGAAACTGTTTTTTCTATAGTTTGAGAGGTACTGAATCAGAATTTTGGGTCCAACCTCTGAAAATGTGGGGAAATCAGTTAAATAAAAAAAGGCAAAACACTTAAACCTAAACTTAACTTTAATTAAAAAAAGGTGACATTTTTTGTCCTAGGTTCCGACTTTGAGTAAACAGGTACAGCCCTATTTAGGTTCCAAGTCATCCTGGGGTAAATTACCGTGCTCCTATTTGGTTGAAACTGGTGTCAAATTGTTCAGTCTTCTGCCTTATTTTACAATGTTTTGGCATCTGGGGGTTTCGTAATTTGTGGGCAAAATAGCTCAAAATGTACCGAGGGTCTGCATGGTCCTATAGTGTCACCAAATTTGGTCCTCAAATTGTATACATGAGCTGTCACCCAAAGAATTAAAATTAATTTTCCTGATTCAATATACCAGCAATAATATGAAACAAGTTTCAACAAATGTGAGCAGTGGATATTTTTTGCCCCAGGATACCTTGAACCGTATCAGGGCTGAAGGCTGTGTAACGATACAAGGTTCGAACCTAGACGTGTTTAATCCTTAAAGTGCCATGCCCTATCGCTAGAGCCTCGTCCCAGAAGCCCGGATTTTGTACCGAAGTGTGTCATCTTTTGGTATCACAAGAAAGCACTATTTTTTCTCATTACCCTGTGAAATCCTAGGGCAAAGGACGTTTGGGTGGTGGAAGTTATGAGCCGAAAATGTATGTCAATTTGGTCGACCAATAATTAATTGTTACACATTACTCTATGGGCCTTACGAAATCACGTTTTTAGCTCTCACATGAAAACGGATTGAATATCAACGCGAAACTTTACAGGTGGGGTTTTTTGGTGAAGGCCAATCTATCATATTGAAACTTCATATCCTTAAATAATTCGGGCCATCCCCCCTTTAAATGAGCAAATCATTGGTTTACATTTACACACAATTTGACTCATGATTTCAATTTAGCCTTGTACTACCTCCCCCCCCCCCTTTCTTCTACACAGTTACCCACAATTTCCTAAGAGGTTGGACCCAATTCAGATTTCAGTACCCTTCAGAACTAAGGAAAACATCTTCCAACCTCTTCCCCCCAAACTTCTAGATATAATTTAACATTTAATAACCATTAGTATCCCAAGTGCTTTTACTAGCACATCCTATTAAAGTAGGTTTTCGGCAAATTAAGAATTTCGCAATATGTCGTTCTTTAAATATTTTATTTTTATAATTGGTGATTTTTCCAATTTCCATTGTTTCCTTTCAAAGTTAACTCACTAAAGGTATGAATTTGTATGTTGTTTTTTTTTTCGCAGTAGCTGCCGCCCGTTGTTCGAGGCGCTAACAACATCTGGCGTGAAAAATCCACGCTATTATCATATCCATGCGAATCCCACTCGGCGGCTCCCCGGCTTTGTACTTGCTAAAGATAGGAGTTTTCACAGGCTTGGTATAGGTCAACATAAGGCAAACGATACATCTTTTGAGGGGGGTGCAAATGTTTTAAAATGCAAAATAAATAAGACGCGGCCTCTTAAATTAAGTCTTGAAAAAAATTTTAAAAAGATATAGTTTTGTCTATATCCACAATTAAAATATCAGTCATTAATTTAATATTTGTTACATTTATTTGTGTTTGAACTGCTGTGTGTGAACTCTATTTATGTTCCATGGCCTTTTTCCTATTCTCACACATATTTTTTTAGGGTCGCGTCGACCAGTGCGGAGCGACCATCAATTGTCAACTCACCGGCTTCTGTTCAGTTCTCACAGTTTGCAAGGTACAATACGTAGGTCATTCACCTTACTTGTTTACCAGCGGTTTTTATTTTTAAAGTATTAAATTCAGTCACATGTTTCAACATTGGAGAGGTTATAAAAAACGTAATCAACTACCAGAGAGAAATGAGTAATGTCCTAATCCATTGGGTTTTGGCAAAACCATCCTATAAATGCATCTTAACTGATTCTTTTCATGAACAGTCCATCTTTCACTTAATTTTAGTCGGTCAAGAGTTATGGCGAATTATCTGAGACCGTGGAAAAACCTGTTGGGCCAATTTGAAGCTCCCCACTTCCCCGAACGTACACTCATTTAAATACATCAACTTTGCCGTTAAAAAACAACTTTTAGCATTGCTATTGAAAATACAATATCACTTCCCTTGACGGGAATCGAACTTTGTCGACTTCCGGGTGGGAGCCAATGCCAGTATTCACTAAGCCAGGCTGCTAACCTCGTAGGCATTTTAAAGTATCTAACATCTGTTGGGTATTTCTTTGTTGGTTTAGTTAGAAAACCTATTATTTTGGTGTGTACCCACCTGTCATCATGTGTTTGTGATGTTATTTTTATACTCTAATCTCATGATATATTTGTCCGAAATGTTTGGCCTAAACATCAAAAGTTTTTGCTACATCATAAATGTTCTCGTCCACTAAGTTATTTGCAATAACATGCAAAATATTTGTCAAGAACATTTATAACGGCGGAATCGAATAACAAATTATTCACCATACCTTTGTGAAAACAACAGTCGAAAATGTTTATAGCTGTTTTATGAATATTTGTTATCTATAGATCGACTTAGTTCAGGTTTGCAGCGTAACGTGAACCGCAACCCTGAAAATCGGCTTATAACTCTATAACTGTACACCTATTGTACCTACTGTACCGATACTTGATATTTTTACCCATCTTTTAATATTCTTCGTATCATCATTCATCACTTGCCTTAGGAGTATGAATATAGACTCCTTACATTCACGTATTCGAATAGAATATCAAAATTAGTTTTCCTGAAGTTCATGTAATGCTTCAAAAAATTAGATATTATATGTTTATGTGAAACTCATTGTAATACGACGGAGATATTGAATTTTGAGGGTTATTCACTTTGGGGGTTTTTTTTTTAACAAAAAAAAAAAAAAAAAAAATGTATCGGCCAATCTAATAAATCACACGTCACTTTGGTGGTCTTGCATTTGTGTTAGGCTTCAATGTTACTTAAAGGAATACTTTCTAAACAAACAAATTCTGAATTCATGTGGTTGAATGAAGTAAAATTTGTTGGAACTCCAAATGATATTTTTATCTGTCTATTATATATTAGTCACATGTTCATCTTTTAGTCATCAAGAGATGAATTTTTACCGTTGTATTGAAACGACATTGTAAAATCTCATCCATTGGTCAATGTCTTGTTATGGGTGATTTTAATGCTAAAACAAATACTGATTATGGATTACATAGTTAATTACTCACACAATTTCTTAATATTGATGTTTGTAGTAGCACTGATGTGCCACTCATCCTAGGAACAATTTCATTCTCCTATGGTTGACATTACATGGCAAGAGTTTACCTTTCAATTATCAAAAATAGTGGCCTCGTAGTTTAAATGGTCCGTGTACTTGGTGACATACCAAGGCATTTTACATGTCATTTTAGTTGGTAGAAGGGGGTCCTCGTGCCCCCCCTGAATAAATTTCTAATCCGTCTCTATATCCAAACAAAATGCGTAGAAAACGATTAGCTTATGTTAAAAAAATTCAAAAATGGGTACCCACTGCCATGTTTATGTCAAATTTACGCAAATTATATCGCCATTACAGAAAACTACTAGTTTTCAACCGTATCTCCACACAAAAAACACAAACTTGTTTTCTTCGAGAGCCATTAAGACCGCTTGCCATGCTATTTGTATTGTTGTTTTGCTTAGTATCCAGATGGGAGCCAACATGGCGCCTCAAAGATCTACAAAGTAAAAAAAGTGCAAATGCCTGTATCTTTAGTCCGTATAGTCAAAAATGAGAAAATAAATTAAGGATATATGTCTATCGGCCATTAGACAACTCCTATCGCCTTGTTTTCTAGTGAGTATAGTTAACATTCATATGGGCCAATTTGGTCCGCCTTCAAAATGTGTTAAAACTTTAAATTACCTGATAGTTGTCCTCAATTAGGATAAAATGTGAATTAAAGTATGAGAAATGGGGGTTTGTACAATTAAAACCCACCCTGGTATTTTTGTTTGGTTACGTATTTGAAAATGAAGATGGCGGCTAATATCACCGAGTTCAAAAATCCTGAAAGCGGTTTTATTAGCCGACATCTGAATTTAAGAATACTACTGGAACAATATATCATTTATGAGTTTACTATGATATTATACATATTGTAATTTGCACTTTATCATTCTTTCTGTTGCCATGTATAGATATACGACAAATCGGGTAATTTTTAAGTTTAAATTCTTGAATGGGCCATATCTGACCGCCATCTTACAATTGTACACAAAAAAATTGTCCATCTGTGTTGTTCCTACTTATCAAACGCCTATATGCTCATACTTTAATTAGACTTTTCATTATTATTGTGAGATGACATACCCAGTTACAAGGCATTTTCCTGGGTTCAAAAGATTCTTGATGGGGAATAAATTGTCGTTGTCATTAGAATTTTAAGAATGCATACAACCATACAAGATGAGATGAGTTGTTCTTATGGCAACGACGCTACATTCTCTTACTTAAATTTATAATTGTATTATTATTTTTGACTATCAATTAATATTACAGGTATATATCGTGTTTATGTTTTACAGATCGTTGGAGAGCTGCGCTGTTGGCTGCCATCTTGGATCCATTATAGACAAGCCAGATATATACACATGGGTTCGGGACAAAGAGTTCACATGTCTCCAGAACAACATTTTGTGTTTTCTTGTTGTTGAGATAATGGGTTTTCCTGTAATGGGATCTAATTTCCTAAATTTACATAAAAATGGTAATGGTACATTTGAATTTTGTAACATAGCTATCGTTTTTCTACGCGTTTTTTTCTGATCTAAAACTCGCATTGCATTTTATTTCAGGGGGTTGCACGAGACGCCCCCTTCTACCCACTAATAGATGTTATAACCATGTAGGTCAGCCAAGTGTTATTGATTTATTCTTTGCGATTCATCCCTTGTTTGAAATGTTTGATTTCTTTAGATTTCATGACTTACTCTTACTCTATTCATTGCCCAATATCCTGTAATTTAAAATTAACAATTATATTGGTTCTCTGTCCAGATTTTTCACTGAAATGCTTTAAATGACTTAACGCCTCAATTTATGTGGGATTCAAAGGCTTCTGAATATGGCGAGATGCATTAAATAAGCCTCATGTATCATCTAAAATTAACATGTTCCATGAGTCCATCCTCTGATGTGAATGCTAATAAGATCAATGATTGATACATTTATTTTTGGAGGATGGAGAGTGGATGGGATACTGGTTTAGAAAAAGCAACCTCGTATTAAAAACGAAAAGGGGTTCTTCAGGTAAAATTAAAAAATGGTACTATAGGACTGTAAACGTTGGTATAAGAAACTGCAGTCTCTTGCAAGATGTATTAGGAAACACGCCACGGAATGATTCCATTAACTCTGATATACTATCGTGCTCTCAGGCAGAAGTATCATAACTGCCTTAAATCTTAAAAAAGTGACTTTCGTAATATATATTTATAATGGCATTTTTGCAAAGAAAAATATAAAAAAAATAAAAAAAATAAAAAAAATAAAAAATTAAAACTAATAAAAATAATAGACTAAATTGATTACACCAGATCATGGGTTAATCATTTTAATACCTCATGAATAACACTGTTCCTCATTTTAACCTGCTTTTGATCTCTTTTTATTAGTGATTTTTGGTCGCATCATCATGATATCTCTTTTTCTTATCTTGGATTTGAAATCACAATACAGCTAAGTTACTGATGCAATTGCTGCACTAAAAAGAAGAAATCACCTCGATTAGATTGTAAATTAGAAATGAAATGTTGAAGGGGGAGGTTCTAAATTAGCTCCAGTTCTTGCAAAATTATTTAATAATAATTCTTTGTCAGGGCTTTCCTACTTCATGGAGAGCAAAGTACTCCTCTCTTGTATTCACAACAAAGGTGATAAAGGTAATCTAAAACGTATAGGGGTTCGCAGTTCTCAATTAATTGTGAACGTAGTTATTGCTTAGTACCTCATAATAACTGGGCGTCACTGAAGAAACAATCTTATACCAAATGAGTCACATTGGTTTTACAGAAAAATGCTCGTACACACGATCCATGTACTGGCATCCTAAAGACTATTTATTGCTAATTATCTATCCACTGGATCAATTTTGTGTCTTGTTTTGTTTGATTTTGCCTCAACAGTTTGATACAATTTGGCGTGATGCTTTAATGTATAAATTAATTTCACGTTTGTTATTAATGGGAATATTTTAAAGATTATTCAACACTGTATGCATCTGTTTTTATTTTCTGTCAAATGTAATAACAAACCCACACCTATCTTTATTCTCTTTATCACACACGAACATACCGACATATCTTACAGTAACATAGCTTGGGCAAATACGCACATAACTTAATAATAACCACTGCCCTGACTTCTCCGATTCCAATAAATTGGACAATATAGTCAACTTCAAAACGAGCCATACGTCTCATTAATAATACTGAATACACTCTCATACTAAACCACTGTTTCCACAATCTAAAAACTCTTAACATCTATATTAATAACTACAAACGCGATTTTCCTGTATCTGTCAACTCAAAACACCCTACCACACTCATTTTCTAACTATTTTTTCCAAACATAGTGATATACACCCAAATAACCCCAAATGCAACAATACAACTCACAACAAAATCCCTCATCAAACCTAATTAAGTACTCAGTAAAATACTCTGGGCCCAAAATATGGAACACCCTAGTAACATATCATAGATCCTCTAAAAGCCAGTAATGCTTTAAATTTAATCTAAAACAAGAGTTAATTAATAAGTATTTAAATGGACTATTTTGATATCAGTCATAAAACATGTCATCAGTAGTTTTCCCTCAATATTCTATAGTTTCCACACCCATAAATTTTTTTTCAATACCTTTTTTTATCCTTCTCTTTATCGTGGCTTTTCTGAGTTTCGCCACGTTCACCTGTTCCTTTTGCCCCTGACCGTTTTTAACCCAAACATTGTCAATGTCCTCGTCCTGTATCGTCCTGTCCTGTCGTGTCTTGTCATGTCTTGTCCATTAGTTAAATTATTATCAATCATAATCATTGTATATTTTAGGTGGGGTCAAGTCAAAAAAGTCCCCCCCTCAGACTTTTATTGGCCTCTTCCCGCATTTGTATATCATGCATTTTAAAAATCAACTCTGTATTTAAATTTTTCCCCTCATTAACTAGCAGTATTTTTCACTAATAACAGTAAGATAATTGTATCAATAGGTAACTGTAATTTGCGGAATGATAAGCTAATAAAACTAATGGAATTGAATTTGAATTGATTGAATAACGGGCTTACACATTTTTTTTAAACCTCAGTTTGGTGTAAACAGGTTGGTGTAACTTAGTCCACTCGTTTTTCACATTTTTCTGAGTGATCTCCACAAATTTTTTAATAATAATGTGACCCAGTAGACCTAAACACTTCTCACTCAGTTGTCTAATGTATGTCAACGGTGCTTCTGGGCTCCATCTTCTTTAGATAATCTAAGCTCTTATTGTAATACCTGGAAATTGATGTAAATATTACCAACCGAAGGTTATGAATTTTTATGAGTGGTCACTTTTTATCATACATAACATTCCATTGGTTTCTCATACATATTGATTTATGTACTGAATAAGTTTTATTTGGGAATTATCTTCACTCCCCTGGGCGTTTTAAACAATGAATATTCTTTGGGACAAAGCAAATAAAGCATTTTTTAAATCAGGGAAAATCTCGATGGGACGTTCTAGTAATGTAAGTTTAAATTATTCTCTTTCACTTATAACCAATAATTATGTTATGGGTGCGAAGTCTGGTCACCCTTTCTATTGAAGGGGCTTAAACATGGATTTCACAAATTTGTGATAAATTTACTGGGGAGTCTCTTCATATTAAATTTTGGCAAATTGATTTTATGATTTTCACCGTAAGCATCTAATATTGCGGTTATAGGACTACTAGTTAGCTATCCCCTATTATTTTGTTATGTTTACTTGGCCTTAAAATTTCGGTGTGAACCTAATCATGAATTTTTTAGCATGTTAGGAAAATATCCTATTGCCATCAAAGCAATTCTTGATAATAGAACACAGTGAATAACCAATAATATTTTCCACTGTGGTCTGCTGGAGTAAACGATCTGTACCTTATTGGTAGAATGAGGTTTGGGATAAACCCAATTTGCTTTGTAAATCAACTATTATTGATGTGGCTACTTCAGCGTTATGTGTTTTATGATTCTGATGGTACTGCAAATATCTCTGTTCTAACTCCAATTAAGAACATATGGTCCATTTAAACACTTTTAGTCATGAAAACTATGTGTGTGTGTAATCGTGCCTCAGGTCAATCTTTAGTAATTACGTGATCAGATGCTCACTATCTATGATCGAAAAAGGTAGAAATGCATACCTTAAATCCTGTAGAAAATAGATTATGTCAGGTTTGCGACTTAAATGAGATTGAAGATGCCTTCCACTTCCTTATGCGTGTAAACTTATGATGAGTCTTCTTGAAAACCTACTTCGTCAGTATTTCTGAGGTTTTTGATACTGTAAATCTTTCAGATACGACCTGTTTATTTATAATCACTGAGTGTTTATGACCTCTGAATACTGTTAACTGTGTAAATTTTGTCAATTTAGCTTTTTGGCAGCTCGTCGTCAACTGTAATAACCACATCACCACTACACTGCCGCATGTCTGTCACACACTTCCATGAACCTGGATATCCATACGCCCGTCGGACATTATTATATTTCCAAGCTTCGCAGTGTCAGCATATTTAATCTTTGTATATATCTATAACTAAACATTTGACTTGATAGTATTGTGTGCTATTTTTTATATTATTTGTATGTTTGTTGTTGTTGACTATATATTGTATGTTGAGTAATTGTCAATAAAAATCTGTTATCTGTAATCTGTATGTGTTTCCTGAGTAACATAGCCTAAACAGTCATTCATAGTCACAGGACAATAATGATATCGTGTCGATGTTTGCTTTAATGTTTAAAAAATAACATCCCATTTTGAAACGATGTTTGAAAACCACAATGAAAACAATTATTTGAATATTTGCAAAATGCTAAATGAAAACATTGTTGAAAGTTTTGCGTACAATGTTTTAAAAACAATAACATTTGCATAATCTTTGAAAAACAATATAATTAAAAGTTCAAACATTTGTATAAGGTGTAACGGATATCCATATTGTGTGCGGTTACAATATTTTTAAAACATTATCAATATCATATTTGATTATATTTCCAAAAATGTTTCATAAACATTAAGATGAAAACATTATATACTGCAAAGACTCGGTTTTATTGTCGTGGGCATGGGGCGGGGAGGGGGGAATGAAACTCAGAACCAAGTTGGTCCCTTTAGCTGATAGTAAACGGTAGTTTATCTGGAAAGATTTCCATATGTACCCCCTCGTATATATTTACATCATACAAAATTTATTTTAATTTTGGCCTTGTTTAATCAAAAACGGAATAAACAGCTAAAATAATTAAATTTTATGTTGCATGTAAATATATTAGAGGTTGGTACACTTAAGTGTATGGGGGATCCATTTTCGTGCGCCATTTTTTAACGGTCAATTATTTTTGCCCAAAATTGTATGTAATTGCCTAAATATCAGTTGAGAATATTTTGGTGGAAAAAAATCAAATCGCCCATGGCGTTATTATGCTAATTAGCATAATTACGCATTTCGGTGGCGCATTTTAAGCATATCAGTTGCAAATATTTTGGTGGATTTTTTATATATATATATATTGGTGGAAAAAAATCAAATCGCCCATGGCGTTATTATGCTAATTAGCATAAATAAGCATTTTGGTGGCGCTATTCAAAATTTGTTTTGCCCCTTAAATCGTACTTGAGTAACTTTATTAAATTTTTATTTCAGCAATGTAAATGTATTTATGTTCTTCTATTATGAGCCGAATTTTATGGAAAAATTCCCTCGGGAATGTGGTTTTTCATTTTTGGGGGAGAATTTGGTGCGCATTGCGAAAATCGGTTTTTGGACCGCCATTTTGAATCGGTACAACTCGATTTTCATTTTTTAACCCTGTTATGTGGTCGTGTTGATGTACCCCATCAGTGACCAGAGTTTTGTTAAAAAATTCCACCGGCAAAGTGGTTTGGGGGGGGGGGGGCTAAACAAACACTTAAGAGACATATTCTGTAAAAATCGACCCAAGGGTGGCAGACCTAAAAAAATAGATTTCCTTCATATTTTCAACATGGAAGGGTCTTTGATCAAAGTAACCAAATATGACAATTATTTAACTCCTCGACCCTGGTTGCCATGGTTACGACCAAAACACTTATTTTTCTATAATTTCCAAATTTCACCCGTTTTGAAGACCTGAAAATGCCTGAATTGAATGCCACCCCATCGAATGAAAACATGCATTAACAACATAACAGTTGTAGTATATCTATAAACTATCTTTAAACTTCTCAAAATTATTCAAACCGATTTTACAGACGGTTGTGTTTGGAAGATACCATTATCCAAAGTAGGGGTGTTTTGCAGAATTTTTGGATTACCTGAAAAGTCATAAATTCAAAGGTAACGCTTGATGGATAGTATGGCTTTAGTTGTGGGTACATATGATGTTGGTATATGTTCACAAATAAAAAATAACTTGGGGATATGCAGCATTAAAGAGCAATGTTGCCAGGAAAACTGACTTTTTGCAGGAATTCTACATAGCGTGCAGTACTTAAAAATAGCACATTTACCACCAATTTTGTAATATAAGATGTCTACAGAGGCAAAGATGCAATGGAAAACTCATGATAAAATCTCTATCTTACTTAAAAAGGTTTTTACCACCTATATGTGTAAAGGTGTTGTCAGAATACACATGGCGAACACTATGTTTTTAAAAAAAAAATACATCGCGGTCTTTGGACCGCTTGTGTCATCTGCCATTGCAGTTTGTGAATGGGGTCAAAGATGACATGAGGTCACCAAGGTCACATGGGGTCACCAAGGTCACATGGGGTCACAAGGTCACATCGGGTCATAAAGGTCACATGAGGTCACCAAGGTCACATGGGGTCACCGAGGTCATATGTGGTCCCTGAGGTCACAAAGGTCACATGGGGTCACATGAGGTCACCATGGTCACATGGGGTCACATGAGGTCACCATGGTCACATGAGGTCACCAAGGTCACATGGGGTCACAAGGTCACACAAAGTCACCAAGATCACACAGTCACCAAGGTCACCAAGGTCACACGAGGTCACCCTTCCCCTCGCCGACGCACCACACCCGTCCTCAACGCTCCCTCCCTCGACCCCACCAAGACGCACACCACCAGACCCCTCCCCGACGCACCCCACCCCCTCCCCGACGCACCCCACCTCGACACTAACACCCCACCCTGCCTCCTCCCCCAACACCACACCCTTCCCCCTCCATATGATTCACACACAAGATGGTATAGTTTTTCACGTAGCAAAGGAATTTTGCATATCCGATGTACCATTTTAGCAATACAGCAATTATGCATATTTAATTAGCTCATTTGCATACCTAAGCCGCATGTATCAGGAACTTTCAAATGGCAAAGAAGTGCACCATAATGGGTTTTTGTGCAGTGAAGGAATTTTGCATATCCGATGTACCGTTTCAAAAATATAGCGATTACGCTGATTTTTGCATATTAATTAGCTCATTTGCATATATAATTTGCCGGAAATATGCCCAACATCCAATCAGGTCGAGAACTCTTTAACCCGCTCCCTTCCACCAAGTAACATCATTATACGCCTTACGGAACCCTTATCATTTTGACCAGCCAAAATAAGCTAATTAATATTCATGAATATGCAAATAATGCTGCCAAAAGCTACACATATTTTGGCACCTCACTCTATCACCCTACCAAGTGTGAAGTAAATCGGGATTAGCGTTTAGCCAGCAGAGCATTTCAAAAAGGTTAACCGAAATGTCTGAAAAATATGCAAATAAGCTAATTAAAATTCATGAATATGCAAATAATGCAGCCAAAAGGTACACATAACATTGCGGCACCATCATCCTATCAAGTTTGAAGTAAATCGGGGATAGCGTTTAGCCTGCAGAGCATTTTAAAAAAGGTTAACCGAGTCATACGGACACACACACATACGGACACATAGTCTTTGTCAAAGACTCGATTTTAAAGAATTCGTGGGATGACTCAGAGAGGTTACCAAGTTGGTCCCTTTAGCTGATAATACCCGGTAGTTTATCTTTCCATAGAGTAACACAGTTACAAGGTTTTGTAACACAGACTAACGGACACACAGAATTTGGATTAGTATGTGCCTCCATTAACATTCGTTCAGGCGACACAAAAACCACTATTCTCATGATATTTTAACACTTCATAAACTAATGGGTTTTTTCGCCCTTTATTCTTTAAGTTCTGAAGGTAAACATTATTAAGATTGTTTAAATATTATTCAGAGCTTGGGTAACCTGCAAATTTTAGTTTAGAGAGGACGGTAGCTACCTGACATGAGCAATCTTCCACGAAATGTTCTAGTTTTTCCACAAACGGACACTTGCAGCTTTGAGTTTTTAGCTCCAATGTATTTGTACTTATCTTTCATTTTTGGGTAAACTCAATTTGTTCAGCTTATTAGAAGTTGCCAGCTCACATACATTGCGTTCTCTTGGATTGTGTCTACATGGAATATCAGAATGAAGCCATTCTAAGTGTGGTAGATTGAAATAGAACTATAACCTTCAAGGTCACAAAAATTGCACGAACAAAACTGCGCTGGTGTTTGTTTGAACGGACTTGTAAATACAAGCCTTGAGCAAGCCTGCCTTTTAGTTCATGTACAAATACTTCACTATATAGTTCTACAGTTGAAATGTCAGAGTGCCCTCCCATGTGAAAAGAGTACCCATAAAAAAGCTGAGAAACTACCAGCCCCATCCGATGCTTTCCTACACTTTAAAACACCCTTGCTCTGTCCCTACATTACAAGCAAAAATACATAAATTAACCATTTTATACGTTTGTCCCTTTAATTTCCCCATTTGCATTTCAAATTCCTCAAAAAGCCCCGGTAAAAAGCAGGTTTTTGACCGATAAACTAAGTTTATCAAGAATCCTGAAAACAATGTTTTTCGACTGATATTAGTTAAACTATAAAAACTTTTTTTTTCAAATAAAGAAACCCAGTTTTTCGATCAAAACAGGTTAAACTAGTTTTATTTCGAATCAATAATCTGGTTTTTGAAATTGAAAAACTAGCTTCATCCAATAAGGATAAGGATAAGAATGGGCGGGGTTGAATGGGTGGGTGGGTGAGTCATAAGAGGTCAGTGTTCTCCTGAGCATGTCAAAACCTAGGCATCACAATCCATGTGTTATTGAACACTTGTCAAATTTCCCAAGATAGGTATTTTTGGGCGAGATTTGAGTGGGTGGGCTCGTGAGAACTTGGTGGTCTACCACATCATTTATGAGGTTCTCCTGAGCTTGTCATAACCTAAGCATCACAATTCATATGTTATTGAAAACTTGTCAAATTTACCCTAGCTAGGTATTATGGGGAACTTTTTTGATGGAGTGGGGGTAGGGGTTAAGGATGGGCGGTGTTTGAGTGGGTGGGCAGGTAGGTGGGTGGGTGAAAACTTGGTGGCCTATCACATTATTTGTATAGAGTCAAAAGAGACCGGTGTCTCCAGAGCATGTCAAAACATAAGCATCACAATCCATGTGCATTGAAAACTTTCCTAAGGTAGGTATTAAAAAAAAAAAAAAAAAAAAGGGGGGGGGGTAAGGTGTAAGGATTGGTGGGGCTTGAGTGGGTTGGTGGGGTGGTGGGAGAATCCTGGGGGAGGGTTGGTGTGGGACAGGTGAGGGTTGCCGTGGTAGAGGGCATCCCATAATGAAATATTGCTGGGGATTATAACTCACCTATGCTTTGCTTTCACATCTATTTGTATTGTAGTTAGAGTTATGGGGGGGAGGCTAGTCTGTGATGGAGTGGGGGTGGTTAACAGGTACCACTGTTGACCCTGTCATGCTGCTACAAGTCAAAAGAACAAAAATAAGGTTCACATGTTAACTATGTGAACCTTAAATTTAGAAAGATGCATTATTTTGTCACTGCCTTAGATTTCATTTTAATGGAAAAGTACAAACTTTCTGGCAACACTACTTCAATATACTACAAAGCCCCAAACTTATTTTAATTTCTACACAGGTACCACCACCTTCTCTGTCTACCCTAAAAAATTACTGCCCTGGGAATGTTACCTTTCAGTTTATTTCAAATCGTAATACATGTTTTTTTTACAACAAATAATATTTGCTAAAACACCCCTTTAAAATAATGGTATCTTCCAAATGAAACATCCTGCGATGTTTCTGGTCTTGTTTTTGAAAAGTAAAAATCCAGTATCATTTTTATTTACTTAGTGAATTACTGTAATTTTCTTAGTAATTACGTGGCATTACATCAAATTTTGTCTTTTTTAAGGTTCGAAAACCTGTAAATGTGCAATAAATGTGAAAAATCTGTTATTTGGGTGTTGCCATGGCAACCAAAGGTGAGAGGTGAAATAAGTGTCCAAATTTAAAGTACCGATCTAAGACCTATTCATACACGAACTTTGAAGACAATCCATTTTTGAAGGTCTGCCAACTTTTTTCAAATTTCGGTTCGTCGATTTTTACAGAAAATGTCCTCTTAACTTAAGAGTGGTAACATGACTATCATATATACATGCTATTCAAAAAAGTTTACTCATTTTTATTGTAGTTTTGGTTAAAGCAATGATGTTGCGGATTTTTTTTGAAAACCGCCCCCCAATTTTTCCAAAAAAAAAAATTAGATTTGTCACGGTTGCATGAAACTGGCGGGGGGAGGGTATACGCCTAATGGTTTAAAGACACTCTCAGTGGTTCACTAAATCAGAAATCGAAAAAAGCATCAAAATCAGATTGGTGGTGGGCTGTAATGGCGGAACAAGTAGCAGGGGGGGCTCCTCTGGGAGGCGATAGGCCCTGGCAATGAACAGACCACAGCACCCTAATAAGGACAGAATCTGAGAATTTAGTCATCCTGTCCAACGGACCACTAGCTACAACACGTATTGGATGGAAATCGTATCTTGGAACACTGCCGTTTTCTTTCACTTCCGTTGCTGTCCATTCTACAGCTGGAAAAAGGTAACTTATAGAATCTCCAGACTTCCTTCACTTTGAACTAATCCTTCCCTGGCAAATTTCAAATATTTTTCAAATCACTGATAGTGTTTAAGATCGAAAATATCTATGTGTCGTAGAACGGTAGTTTTAGTCACTCAATCTATGAAAAGCACTAGGTACACCTGGACAACACTGCTACAGAAGGTTTTCTTGCTGTAACTACAGTAAAGATCTCCCAAACACCCATCAAAAAGGTAGAAAAAGGGAAAGCCTGCATGACATGCTAATTTGCATTTGATCTTACGGACGTATACGCCCATATTCGACAAAGGTCTATGGCTCATAAACATGCCTGTTTAGGGAGTTTCCTTTATTTTTATTAGTATTTTGAACATAGTTTCGCATGGCTATGCCTGCAAGGTGGGTAACCTTGCAATGGATATATTAAAAGTGGGAAGTGATGGTCATTATCAAGATGGCCGCAAATTTTTTCCCGCCAAAATTACTTTTGCAATTAAATGATTTTGTCGACTGCAATCGGGATGGGGAATCTTTATTTAGCAAATAATTATCAGGAGAGTTATATTCAAACACATTGAGTCAACTAGTTGCGGGGGCACTCCCTATGTTAAGTGATGGGTATGTGCCTCGGACAGGTTGAAAATCCTATAGGGTCCTTTCTCGGGTCCTTTCAGATAAAATGTACCCAAATATACGGGGTCATCGGTCACACAACTGAATAAAAGGGGGGTCATCCATTATGAAACTTAAAGAAGGAGGCCAATGATTTTAAAACTGGAGTTAAAATAGGACTTGCCATGCTTTTCCAGAGTTCAAATTGCCATGAAATTAATAAAATTGCTGCCATGAAATTATAAAATGTTTAAAAATGTGCACGTAGCGCGCGAAAATTTTGAAATTGATGTTCAAAGTCTTTTTTAAAAAGTGAAATTTTATGCAAACTTGTTATAAAAGCGTACAGCAGAAAGAAGAAAATGGGGGTCGTTGATTATGTAAACATTTTATAAAGGGGATCATTTGGGGGGGTAGGCACAGCATAAAAAGGCGCTCAAGCATTCTAGCCGTCACAGAAGTGACACAGACCTTGATTTCGCAGCTCTAACAGGGTATGTGATATGTGCGTCAACACTATCTACTACAAGCAGCATTTGAGAAGCTGTGCCAGATCGTCAGGCCTACATCTCATGCAAATAGGACGTAATTGAATACATGACGCCACTCAATGAGGAAGATATCAACCTATCTGCACTAACACACGGTACCCAACTCAACAGGTGAGACTTTAATGTACCAGGCGGGTCGGTCCTGTTGGTTGTACAGCAAGAAAGACTCAAGAGTTAAAGGGCCGTGGCCTGATCGCTATAGCATTGTCCTCATACTCCAAATTTTTACACGGAAGTGTCCACATTTTAGTATTTGAAGAAAGCTACTATTTTTTCGCCGCATTTACGATGTGAAATCTTAGGGCAAAGGATATTTGGTTTAGGTATAGCGAAAATGTACCCCATTTTTGGTCGACCTGATGTCATATAGGGCTAAGAAATCATGTTTTCAGCTCTCACTTAAAACGGGTTGAAAATCAGCGAAAACTCTACAGATGGGGTCTAGGGGTGAAGACCATTCTATCAGATGAAAACTTTTAATTACTTACATTGGGTCGTCCTCTTTTAATATGTTTGTATAATACCCAAAATATAGGCAAAATGGCACATAAGTGTTATGCAAATTAACTTTGTCTTGGCCATCGTCCTGTTTTCTACCTTTTTGAGATGTTGTTCGGGAGGGTTTGTAACAACAATTACAGCAAGTAAACCTTCTGTAGCAATTTGGTCCAGGTCATACCGTAGATTGAGTGGACCTTAGTTTTGTAGTTATAGTAGATTCTTCCAAAAGCGATCTTCCAAACATGTGACCAGATCGTTCCACTGGCCAAGACAGGAGGTTCTCAGTCGAAACGGAAAATGAATGGAGGCTTAGTAAGTCTATGGAGCTCACACAAAAACAAGGAAAGAGATTAATTTCTCTTTACGTTTCAATCACATTGCCGAAATCACGAGTGGTTCATTTATGTGCATGGTATCAATGGACTAATACCACGATACTCGCCTGTATCCGTTTATCTCAATAACTACAGTTGAGTCAAGAAAAACCCTACATTCTTGGAAGATTTTTCTCTTCAAGGGTAAACGTTATTTTTGCTTTAATGTTTTGCTTTAGTTGTTTACAGAGATAAACAAGGCGATCAGAAGATTTTATTTGGTTTCCTTTCGGACCTTTGGGTCAGAAACTATGACAATTATGTGGAGAGACCTAAAAAATTCAGTTTGGCCGATTTTAGCGATACATCGGCAGAGACTGACACCAGCCGTATACCATAACACCTTATAGCAAAGACACTTCACACATGCAATTTCACTGGTATATACCCAGATTTCTTCTTCTGCAACAAGAAACATATCATTTGGAATAAAATGGTCTATTTTTAACATAATTATAAGTAAAATATCTTCAAAAAATTAAATTACCATTGTTCAGTCATAAAGAGTCAGTTTTGAAAATCACCCCATATAAATGTCTCAGTTAATGAACATAATGAAACTGCTCAGAGATTTTGTTTTACATCTCTAAGGTAATTATTTTGCACAAATACAGTATACTCAGCGTCATTAAATTGCACAGAAAGAAGAACTAAAGCTGACGTTTTCTGTAGATAAATCGGAAAATTCAAACTTAAAATTCAATATCGCAATCCTGTTTTTTCAAGCGGAATACAAAAACTTTCTATGGTTTCACTTTTGTCCAAGTTTCGTTGTAGGCTCAAACCATGAAATCTTGCGGAACCAAGTAAATTCTGGTCTTACCCAGCTATCTTGAATTTTCTTATTTGGAAATTAAACATTTTGTACTTAGCATTTACTTTTGTAATCTTGGGATATTATTTTGTTTAATCCTTCAATACTCTCCCACCTTCTATTGTTTAACAATAAGTTTGGTGTTAAATGTTTGTACTCAAATCACTGCTGAAGGACCATGTCTTTATGTAAGCGATGCATCTGGTTGGCTCAATTTCGGCCAAACAGAGATTTTAAGGTATCTCAGCAAAATAGGCGTAACTCTTCTTCCAAAGTCCAAATGGACACCAAAAAAAACGTTTTCTGAAAGCTCGTTTATCCTTCTTTATAACGATAGCAAACATTTGAGCAAAAACCCAATATTAAAACTATTTAATTATTTTTGATTTGAATGTAGGGTTTTTTTTTTGTTACTCACACTGTATGAATAAACTCGCGGAAATAGAAACGCTTAGATAGCTGCTATGTGATACAAGAATATGGTCACATTGATGTGAACACATGAACATATGCATAGATGTATACAAATAAACTTACAGAGCAGCTATCGACTTAAATAAACGAGAGTTAATGGTAATAATCTTTGGTCCGATCACCCCCGCCCAGCCCAGCATAAAAGATCGTTTTTTCGAGGAATATACTATAGAATACTTAATATCGAGATCTCTCATTAATAATTCAAAGGCTTGCTGGAAACGGACTCCAACATGAACTAGAGAGAAATAGGCGCTATGTACGTTCCATTAGTTGTGGTATTGGTTCAGAAAGTCAAGTTAGAGGTAATTTTCTTGAGGGTTCGCACTATTCATCATCTGCAGACATTAAACTGAGGCGCACTATTTCATATTAGGAACAGAAATAAAACTTAGGCAGTTCCAGCTCTACCATTAAGCAAATATGGGATCCCAATTCTAATTACCAAAAATTGATTTTTTTTAAGACAAATACGCATTTTTAGCATCCTCGTTCGCAAGTATCGTTCTTAGACAATTACCAGAGGGTGTTTGAGTCAATCCACAATGCAACAGGTTTGGGAAATTTCAACTCCATAGGGTTCATGTGGATCACATAAAAATCCTATTCTTAAAAACAAAAACCCTGACTTTAACGTTCATTTTAGCCCACAAAGCGTTAGTGCTTAGGGATTTTTTTTTGCATGATTACAAAATGTCTTGTGGTTCTTAAACTTTTGGAGCAGTTTTTATCCCTAAGTACTGACATGTGTTTAGTACAGTACGGTATAGGCACATTGCTATGCATCATGGGATTGATTCCAAAACACCCTCTGGACAATTACATGTACCAACATTATCATGTTTTGAGGAGTCCAAGTGTGTGAAAATATCGGATCCGAAACATGATAATGATAAAATTGGATGATTTACGCCCAATATTAATTGGTCTCGCTATGAGTTTTAAAATATTGGTCTCGACTGCGTCTCGCCCAATATTTTTGCAACTCATAGCTCGACCATTTAATTTGGGCTTAATCGATCCAATTTTATATCATAACTGTGCATAAATATCAAATTCTGAAAAATGTGGGCGCCCTTTAAAAATGTGCTGTTATATAATTATCCTAATTACAATATTTCTTTTTCTTTTGCGGTACTTATACAAGTTCGAGCTTTATTGTACAAGAAAATAAAATAAAATAATGGTGTTACCTCAAAATAATTGCAACAGAAACGATTTTGGTGTGGTCATACTTAGAAATGATGAAAGAATAACATACTAAAAGTCTAGAGGTATAAGTAGCGGAGAACATGTATTTTCAGGGAGGCAAGGTTTGTACAGGGGGAAAATATAAAGTAGGTAAATTGTACTGAAATCTATACCGACATTTTGGCCACGTCCTAAGGATTTAAAAAAGGTATAGTTTCCCCTATCTATGGACTATAGTTTGATAGCTATAGGGCAATAAAGGATCATCGTCATCCTGGGGGAAAATTTTCAGAATGCTCCGATTCTTTTAAAAATGGTCCCAATTTCTTAGTCCCAAAGGACCAGGGAATATAATACTTGCACTCATTTCACCATTTCGTCATGTAATTAGAGGTCAAAATGTAACATTGGTCTACTCTCTAAATGCAGTGAGTGACTACAGGGCCCACTCTGAAAAGAGTGAAATTCACACCTTTCAAAAAATACTGTTTTGGTCAAATTTACTCTTGATAATTATCAAATGATAAAATGATATGATGTTGCCAATTATCAAGATAAAATCTGACCCAAAAAGTAGTCTTAGAAGGATAAAGGTCACTCTTTTTGGTGTGGGCCCAGTCGTCACTCTAAAAGAGTGAAATTCACGCTTTTGCATTAGAGAGTACATATCCTATGGGAGTCATAATGCTTACAATCTAATTTACATACTAAAATGACAAATTCAGAGCAAATATGCATTTATGTTCTAGGAAATGACCAGACAAACAATTTGAGATAGTCGTTAAAATCGGGGCACTCTGAAATGATTACCAAACGTATGGACCTTGAACCGTTATGAGCCTATCAACCTGAAAATAATGACCGTAGATAGGCAAACTCTACTTTTTTATCCTCATGACCAGATGAATAAGTTGGTGTAGGTTCAAAACAATTAGTCCCGGTTACTTTGGACCCCTGTACAAAATGTACCCCTATGTTTTATATGTTCCACTCATTGTTGATTTTTCTAGACTTGAACACCATTATTCTGTGACAATTTAGAAGTATGAATGACACCAAAAATTGTTTCTGTTGCAATTGTTAGGCCAAAAAAACAAAAGTTCTTGTATTATTTCCATTCACAGGTATAGGTATTAGTTTACTATACTCGATTCGCGCTGATATAGAGAAAACCTGTATATTGTAGGTGAGGAGGCTTTTGCGAGGGCGCAAAGCAATTAAAACTTTGCAGCTATGCTAGTCCTGTGTGTTAATTACTGTGCTCTACGATCAATAGTGTGTCCACAACGTGTAGTTATTGAGTTTAATACGGTATTAATAGTCCGAGGACTTAACAAAAAACAAATCCACAATTCCCATACGCTATTGTACCCTATTGTACTCGTCTCCACTGCGGTCGGACATAAGTCAATTAGGTCAAAATTCCTTCACACCTCTAATATGTCAGTAGAAAAGGTGCTAACTTGTGTTCGTAAACAATGTCACAGTTAAGTCGAAGATGCAGGTCCACACGTACTTTACTAAATAACGAGTCGTAAGGACGACGGTGTTTAGAAGTAACCATTGTCCGCGTACTCATAGTCCCGAGGAACAAGTGAACAATAGGGCATCGATTCAGTTCACTGCCAAGTGTACAGAACACATCCGACGCATAAATTGAACATCCAGACGCTTTGATGTGTTCAAATGTAAACCGATGGACACCTGTAGAACACCTTTCATGTGTTCTGAACTAGAACATATGCAGAACACGTTTGCTGTGTCAAATGTAAAACAGATTTGAACACCTGCAGAAACCTTTCAGGTGTTCTGAACTACGACAAATCTGATGTGTTCTAATGTACAGATTTGAAATGTGGACAAATTTTTTGTGTTCGGTAGAGGTTCTGAGCTAACGCTGTGACACAAAACATGCACACATGCAAAATCTGTAATTGAATCATCAATGTTCATAGAACACTCGAGAACATTACAATGACTAACATAAAATGATTAGTTTCGTCAATTCATTTTAATTCCAAAAATTCAAAGTTGCATATTGACAATAACATATGGGGGGGGGGGGGGGAGGCACTGAGATTTATTGACTTTAACCGTACATATGTAACCTGGCGTACAAGAGTTTGGGCTTTCTCAAAAACACCCCCTAACAAAGTAAGACTTCATGTGGTTCCACATCAAAATTGACCCCTTTAACAAGCCAGATTAAAAAAAAAAGAAAAACCTTTTCTGATAATTCAATGTTTCAGTCCTGTAAAAAACACCCTTTATGTGCTGTTTTGTTCAAGCTGTGTACAACCAATATATCTGAGAACTCCCCCTCCACACATCTATCGATATAACTTAATGTTCATTGCTGCAAACATTGCAAATTCAAATTGTAACAGTTTTCTCAAAAATCTGTACATCTTGCCAAATCTTCTCAACATCTGAATTTCTCTAAAAAATTTTTTTGTTTTTAAGTTGTGATTTTCTGTAGATGAGGTGACATTTGTTTATGTTTATGGCGGCCCCGGTGGTGTAAGAGCGAAACTGGCAGGCAAACTACCTATACTTGCATGGGGAATCGTTTTTGCTGTAACTTTGTTTCGAATTAAATAATAATACTTTCTTATCAAGCATAATAAGCTAATGCCTACCAGCTGCATTGTGGACCAATTTAGATCATGGAAAGATTCTGCCAGTAATTATACCCAGATTTTATGTGGTCTGTCCCCGCCAACTAACTGTACTATTTGGCTGCAGAAATACCACAGAGGGGCGTCCTGAATGTCACAAGTGGAGTCATAGGTCACATCCTCTATAGGATAAATGCGCCCCTTCATGGCACAGGGGCGCCCACCCCCCCCCCCCACAACAATATTATAGTTCAATTTCAATTGGTTATACACACAAGGGTCATCTTTGGCTGAAAAAAGTCTACATTTTCTTTGTTTTTATGATTTTCATACATTAGAGGTGGGCATAGAAGGTCATGTTTCAGATGATTCAGATCACTCGAATACAGTCCATTTGATGACTTAAATCACCCCTGATCCCATTGCGAAGAAAAAATGAAAAAAAAGTGTGAAAACCAGGGTGCCCCATCGAAAAATCCAAAATGGCCGCCAAATTGACAACAAAATTTTATTTTGGACCAAAACGAATTATTTTTTGTTCATGCTTAAATTTTGGTGCAATACCTATGTTTTGGGGTATTAGGAATCATGCTATGCAACTTTCATCTCACCATAGGCTTTCGTTTTCGTGAAAATGCAGTTTTTGCTTAAAAATTTGAGCTCTGAGGGCGCTTCCCCATAAAATGCGCCATCCTATTGAAGTGGTTTGATTTAACATTAAAAAGGTTTGAAGCGAAGTAGAATTTATGTGAACCACTGCTGAAATTTGACTGTTACATGGTGTTTTTAAAACTGTGGGCTTTTTAATGTCATAAACATGCCCTCCATGTAAAACCTACATAAGAAGTTTGTTGCCCCCTGTATAGATGATGTGGAAATGTGTTTATGTTTATGGGCGCCCCTTGTGGGGTTTGAAGCGGAGAAACTGGCAGGCAAAAGCACCTATTACTTTGCATGGGGAAATTCTGTTTTTTGGCTGAACTTTTGTTCGAATTATATAATACTAACTTTCTTACCAAGCATAATAAGCTAAATGCTACCAGCTGCATTGTGACCGATTTAGATCAGGAAAGATCTGCAAGTAATTATAAACCCGGATTTATTGGTCTGTCCCAGAAACTACTGTAATATTTTTGCCTGCCAGGAAACAAACAAAGAGGGAGTCTGAATGTTCAAACAAGTGACGTCAATAGGTCACATCATCTATATTCATGAGAGTGCTTTCTTCAATTTATATTGCTGCCACAGGAAAAATGGTAAGTGTTACACAGCTCCTAATTCTTCAGGAAATTATGAATCAACAATTCTGATGATGACCAACTGGTTTTACAAAGTTTTGAACTTTCCAGACGACTTTGGGGAAGGCACCTCGCCAGTCAATTTTAAAGCTAATAAGCCAATATCGAGAAAACGAAAAGTCGTGGCGAGATGGAAGTTCTGGAAAAGAGTCTTTGCGGCCCAAAAACATGGGTATTGCCACAAAATGAGGTTGATAAACAAATGCTTATCAAGTTATGGTCAAAATATGATATTTGGCCCAATGGGCAGCCATTTTGTGAATTTTCACCTGGGGCACCCTGGTTTTCACACTTTTTGATTTGTGCTTACAGAAAAAATGGGATAAGCACATTGAAGTCATATTCAGCCGGTTGTTCAAAGTTATTCTGAAAAAATGAGGACCCAAACATGGACCCTCTAGAGCCAACACTCTAATAACATTATCAACATTATGGAAAATAAGTCTTACTTTCATTTCCCTTGATGTGCTACCGTTCATTAATTTTTAATGTTCCAACATGTATACAGTTTTGTGTTACTTATCATCCTTACTTATACAAGCTTTATTGAGGTATGTCTCTGTACATCCTCAGAGGTACATCCTTGATAAATTTCAAATTCAAATGTGCTGTCGCCTGTTCTCATAATGAGTCTGCTCCCTGTGTCAAGTATTGCAAGACTATTTTTTCTGAAATTGAAAATGGTTTTTTGCTGCCATTGGATGAGTAATAGCATTTTAATTTAATCCTTATAAAAATTGCCATGCCACCACACCAGTTTGAATGCTCAATTACTTTTCTAAAATAGGAAAAAAAATCTTTTTTGTTGTGCATAATGTAATTGCAAAAATCTAGACTTGGTCAGTTGTTAGCAAAGTAGTTTGATTTCATGTTACAATGCAACAATTATGTTTTAACAAATTTAAATAGAAAGATTAAAAGTTACTTGTTCAACCTTCAGCATCTGTAAACACAAGGAGTTTTAAAAATGCTCCAGATGGTCTTGGGTCACATGCAAAAGCACAAAATCAGAAAATTCATCGCTATTTCTCTGCGTATGCCATTTCTTCTCCTCTGCTATGGCCATCCATGGCTTCTTTTACCTTTTGAAAAGACAAACTTGTACTTTAGGCGTAGTTAGGGCTGGGTGGATCCCCCAGAGCAAGTTCTTGGATGAGATCAAGAGGGCCTCGAATAGTCAAACACATAGTATGCTGCAACCAGCTGAAACACTCCCAGAAGTGGCCCCAACCGGTTTAGGTACGCGAATGACTGTCTCCCCCAACAAAATAAACACAGTTTACTTCCCCGTCTCTTGTATATCACAGTCGCAGTGCTCATCTTTGGTGTTTTAGATGGTAGCTACTTCCTGGTATCATATGTACATCCTAACACAAAACCATTACCATTTTAGATTTTATTGTAGGTTGCGTTGAGCACATTTTTGGGTTGTTTTTTATATTTTCATAAAATACTCTTTCCCATCAAAAAATCATATGCTATTACGTTTGATAATAATACTAATATAATTTTATATAATATTTATTTTGAATACTTGCAAAATACTTAGCCAAACAAAATTATTACAATTCAAAATGACAATGCAAAAGCAAGTAATTCTGGATAAGGCATGGGTTTCCAAAAACCCGATCACAAAGTGCTCTCATATCCAAAGAGAAAAACAAACAAATGTACCTGCCAGAGAACAAGATCAAAATTGTTTTAGGAAACCAAAAGAAGGCAACAACAACAAAAAAACAAAACGACAATAAAACAAAAAAACAACCTAAAACAAACAAAAACCAAATACAAAATCTAAAAAATTTTCAAAATGAACATTTTTCCAAAAAAACACACCATTATTTCATCAACATTCATTATCAAACTTAAAAAGTGTGATTTTAACAACTAGCCTGCTTTAAGTTATAAAGATATTGACAACACGCAACTCAGATGGGATTTCATTCCAGAGACGTGAATTGAATAAACATAGAATTAAGAAAACCTAGCCATGCAGAGACTGGGAACAAGACGGCCTGGAAACCTATGAATGACCTTTTGACCCCATGCCTAATATCTTCACCAAAATTAGTGTATTTTGTTGACGCAAGGAATGTTTTTTTTTGATATGTTAACAACGTTAACAACGGAGCATTATTGTTTGAGTTCAACTCAATCCAAGCATGTCAAAGGAATTTTTGACCGTTTACCCTATAATGTGACCCCTGGGTTACGGATGGGGGCAACTGTACTTGTTTTGCACTTATGAGTCGACTGGCCATCGTATCCTTTACAATTTTCAAGCTCAATCGGAGCTTGTTGTAAAATTTTGACCTTTGACCTTTGACCTTTGACCTTTGGGGGTCGAGACTATCAATAGAACCTCTTCTCAACTATTATGTTTACATCACTGTATAATAACGAGGCTTTATCTGTCCTCTAAGGCTGAGATATAGCCATTTGCTCTTATTTTTAGCATTTTTTGGCAAATGACCTTTGACCCCCTAAATTGACCTTTGATCCTGGTAGAAAAACCCTAAGATATACAACAAAAATGCATTGTCCATTTAAAGAAAAGAATTCTGCTAATGCTTAGTTCTGAGATGAACAATTCTTAAAGTTATTATTTTTTTTACTTTTTTTAAGTATTTTTAAATGACCTTTGACCCCCCAAAAAAAATACCTTGCGAGTACATCATTTCACATACAGGGCAAATCCGAATGTCATGTCACTCTGGCTATTGTTTACATTTTGATATAAGTTTTGCATGTTTTAAATATTTTTGGTTTTTTGACCGGAGTAAAAAACCCTTATGACCTTTGACTCCTTATCCTGAACACATATGTGTAGCAGGGTCATAGTTCCTCTTAACAAGTTTAGTTGATTATCGGCATAGGTGTGGGGGAACAATAAGGCTCCTTTAAAGACTATATTTTTGCCAATTAAATGACATATTTTGTTTTTGGCTTAGGGGTTCTCTGCACCAGTTTTTGGGTTTAATATCGGCGTAATCCTGTAGAGAAGATAATTTTGACAATTAAATTTCAAATTTGAATGCCTGTGCCAGGTCAAAAGGTCAGACAGGGGGTCAATGTCCATATGACATAAATGGGACGGGTCAGCGGTCATTTGGTGTAAGTCTGTCAGACTACGTCAAACAATGAACTGATCTAGACGCAGTTGAAGTGTTGCCAGAAGAAATAAAGAAGAAAGAACTAGGCCTGTGAACAGATCTAATTTACAAGACGCCGTATTGGGAATGGAATGGTGATCCCCTTAATGACCCCCCCCGTGAGGGGTGGAAACTGGACCTCTGACCCCTGTAACTATTCACCAATATTCACAAATGTCATTTAAATGTATTTACATGTAACAACCTTACAATGATCACTATTATTGAGTTTCAACCAATCCAAGCATGTCAGGGATTTGACCCTTTTCACCCCTATAACTGACCCCTGGTCACGAATAGGGTCAAATGTAATTGTTTGGTGTATGTGATTTGAGGGCGATAGTCGCCTCCGCTGGTTCCGTTATTCCTGTCAAATTTCAGTTCAATCGGAGCTTGTTTGTAAATTTTGACCTTGTGGTGAGCCAGGGGGGGGGGCGTTGGAACTTTGACCTTTGGGGTCGAGACCATCATAGACCTCTTCTACTATTAATGTTAAGGGGGGAAAACATCACTGTCGTAATACTGTTACGGGCTTTATCTTCCTCTATAGGCTGATCATAAATCCAATTTGGTCTTGATTTTTAAACATTTTTGTGGGAAACTGGACCTTTGACCCCGCTAATGACATTTGATATCCCGGTATACAAAAAACCCTGAGGTCACACCCAAAAATGCATTGTTCCATACAATAAAAAAAATCTACTATGCTCATTTCTGGCAGATAAAAAACTCTTGAATTAGACTAAAACCGGAAATGACCTTAAATGACTTTGACCTCCAAAACAAAAATACCTTCATACACCAGGTAACATGATGCATATCTGTAACTTAAGTCACTGTCTATGTTTGAGTTTTGAGATAAAAATTTTTGCATATTTTGGATATTTTTTGGGTTTTGGACTGACGGAAGTGACCCTTAATGACCTTTGATCTGAAACTGTGGACAACCCCAAAGACCCTGCCTAGTAACAATACATGTACCCTAACGACGTCACTCTGTTACGTAATTTTTAAGGAGAGCGATTTTTTGAATATTTTCACAATTTTTGGCATTCAAACCGGAAATGACCCCCTTAAGACCTTTGACTCCTTAACCCTGAAACACCCTATATGAAGGCAGGGTCAGTGGTTCCTCTAACCAGTTTGGGTTTGAATCGGCGTACTCCTGTAGAAGAAGATCACTTGTGACATCAATTAACATTTTGAATCCTGTGGCCAGGTCAAAGGTCAAACATGGTCATGGCAATGACATAATGGGACGGGTCAGCGGTCATTTCATGTAAGTCTATCAAAATACGTCAAATGATGACTGGGGAACCTAGACTCAGTTGAAATGTTTTCAGAAGAAGAAAAGACAGAACTAGACCTGGAACAGATCTAATTTCCAAGACGGCCCGTATTGGGAATGAATGGTGATCCCCTTAATGACCCATTGAGTGACTTGACTTTTGACCCCCCTGTAACTTCCCATAATGTCACAAATGTCAATTTTGTTTTATTAAATGTATTTTAACTTGTTAACAAACTTTACCAGGATCAATATTATGTTGAGTTTCAACCAATCCAAGCAGTCAGGGCATTGACCTATTCAAAAAACCCCTATAACGTGACCCCCTGGGTCACGGATGGGTCAACTGTACCTTGTTCTGTATTTATTATGCCACAAGGATTATCCCTGACAATTTCAGTCATCGAGCTTGTTTGTAGATTTGACTTTGACCTTGAACGTTGACCTTTGGGTGCGAGACTACATAGACCTCTCTACTATAAATGTTACATCACGGTAGTAATAACGGGCTTTTTTTTTCCTTTAAAGCTGGATATAGCCAATTGTCTATTTTTAACAATTTTTTTTGGAAAATTGACCTTTTGACCCCCTTAATGACCTTATGGGATCCCGGTATAAAAAAAACCTGAGTACACAACACAAATGCATTGTTCCCAATACCAATAAAAAAAAATCTTCTATGCTTTAGGTTCTGGAGATAAAAATTCTTGAAATTATTTACCTTAAAACCGGAATGACCTTAATACCTTTGACCGCCAAAAGAAAAAGTCCCTAGCATACACAGGTTTACATAAAAGCATATCGCAATTGAAGTCACTGTACTATGTTGGAGTTTTGGAGATAAAAAATTTATGTGAATGTGTTGGAATATTTTTGGTTTTGACCGTAGTGACCCCTTACTGACCTTGACACTGAACGGGGACAACCCAAGACCCTGCCCAGTAGCAATACAGTTGTCTCACTGACGTCACTCTGTTACGTAATTTGTCAAGTACAACAACGATTTTTTGATATTTTTCAAATTTTTGGCTTTCGAAATCGGAAAGACCCCCTTATGACCTTTGACGTCCTCCCTGACCACCCTATATGAAGCAAGGGTCAGTTCCTCTGACCAGTTTTTGGGTGATATCGACGTAATCCTGTAGAAGAAATATTTTTGACAATTAAATTACATATTTGACGGCCTGTTGCCAGGTCAAAGGTCAGTACAGGGTCAAGGTCATGTGACATAAATGGGACAGCTCAGCGGTCATTTGTGCAAGTCGGTAATAATACGTCAAACTATGACTGAGCTAGGAATTGAAGTTTTGCCAAAGCAGAAGAAAGACGAAAGAAAGAACGCATCCATAACGACAAGACGTCTGAATTGCCTCTTGCAAAAAACTAGACCTGTGAACAGATCTATTACAAGACGCCGTATTGGGAATGATGGGTGATCCCCTTAACGACCCCTTGAGGTGACTTGACCTTTGACCCCTGTCAATGTCACCAATATTCACAAATGGTTCATTAAATGTCAATTTTTACATGTTACAACTTTTACAGGATCATAATTATTGAGTTTCACTCCTCCAAGCATGTCAGGGGGAATTGGACCTTTTCACCCTAATCGTGACCCAGGGGTCACGAATAGGGTCAACTGTAAGTTTTCTGTATTTACGTATCCCAGATTATTCCTGTCAATTTCAGTTCATTCGGAGCTTGTTTGTAAATTTTGAACCTTTGACCTTTAAACGTTGCCTTGGGTCGAGACTATCATAGACCTCTTAACTATTAATGGTTACATCACTGTAGTAATACGGGGCTTTATCTATCTGTCCTCTAATAGGCTGGAGATAAATCCACAATTTGGTCTTATTTTTCAAATTTTTTGGAAAATTGACCTGTTTGATTGAGTTGGAACTTGACCCCTTAATTGACCCTTTGAGCCCAGTCCCGTTATAAAAAAAACCTGAGGTACACACAAAAATGCATTGTTCCACTACAAATAAAAAAATTCTACTATGCTGAGTCCTGGAGATAAAATATTCTGAAATTAATTGAACCCTGTAACACCGTGAAAAGACCTGAATCAAGGGTCGGTGGTTCCTCTGAAGAAGTTTAGTTGTTATCGGCGTAATCCTGTAGAAGAAGATAATTTTGACAATTAAATGTACAGTATTTGAATTGAAGGCCTGTGGCCAGGTCCAAGGTCAGACAGGGGTCCATGTCATGTGACATAAAGGGACGGGTCAACGGTCAGCTGAATGTAAGTCTAGTAAAATACGGCAAATGATGACGAAATAACTAGACCAGTGGAAGTGTTTTGCCAAAGAAAGAAAGGAAGAAGAAGAACCCTCAAAACAAACAAGGAGACGCCCTGCGGGCCGCCTTGGTAAGAACCCATCAAAACAGAACAGACGTCTGAGACTCCGTCTTGTAAGAACCCATCAAAAACAGACAGGAGGCGCCTAAGGCCGTCCTTGTAGAAGTCCTTGCCGATTGGTGAAACAAAAAAAAAAAAAAAAAAAAGCAAAAGCCTATATTCTGCAATTTGCTATGTTGATCAAAGAATCAAAGAAGTCCAGGGGTCAAATCATGTAAAATCTTAAAAACCCAGAACAAAGCCTTGAATTGTGTGAAAGAATAAAAAATAATAAAAAGCACCAAATTTCATCTGACAATGATTTTTTTTTGTCGCTATAACTAAACATTTAATTTATTCCTGCAAGTATCAATACATGGAGTGTAGTGATGCTTCTTGGAAAAAATAATCTTCAATAAATTATTGGAGCAGGTCACCCCATGTATGTAAATTTCCCTGGAGTGCCAGGGTGAACAGTGCATTAGCTTGTGCTTCATCAATTCGAACTTGTACATGACATGTTGTTTTGTGCTTATTTACAGTAGTATCATAGAAACATGAAACTCAGCATTATACCACCTTACTACCATACCCGATTTCAGCATCACCAGATTCATCATCCAATCTTCATTATCATCATCGACGTCGTCATATCCCCCGGTTCCAACATGCTTTGGGCCTGCACATTGTCATGATTGTGGATGGGCCTAAGCCCCGCGGCCCCGGGGGCCTAGCCGGCCGATGCTAGCCCTACCCTGCCTGCTGCCTACTAGCATCATGATGCTGTTTTGTTCAATATGTACTCTATTGCCTCGTTTTTTGAGTTGCATATGCACATGCTCCCACGGAGCATGCTACAGAAAATTCGGATCAATGCTTTATTATATAATAATCGAATATAATTGAACTGTTAAAGGAATTAAACACACCGCTAGAACGACCAGACTGAACAGTAGTTTCAATCAATCGAAAAAATTATATCACGATCGTGCCTATTATTGTCCATCATTTCACAAAATTACTGATATTGTAACAGGTACACAATGTCAATGTTTACCTCTAACCGATCCCGAAAATTGTGAGCAAATCACAAACAACCAACCTTTATTCGCGTGTAAATCTTCACACCGTTAAATTCACAGCCTGTCGTTTGAAATTGTGCGACTTTTCATGAGTACAACTTCGCTGGTTTCCATTGCGCTAACATAGGTTCACAGTCTGCCGAGTTGAAGCTTTATAACACAGCGTACCACCATGCAAATAAAATTTCTTTAAAAGAAGCGAACCGGAGTAAGCATTTTGGCTGATTACGGATCACTATAGTTATATTGGTCAAACTCCCCCCGGGAAATCAAATCACAAGATAAATATTATACAAATATGCAGATACAAAACATGCAGTCAAAAGTCTCCGTTGTTCATAGGCGGCGGGGGGGGGGGGGGGGGGGGGGGGGGGGCGACATGTCCCCTCCTTAATTTCACGAGGAGGGACCTCGGGAGGAGACGTTTCACCTCAAAAAAAAAATTAAGAGAAAGACAGAAATGAAGGAAATGAATTTCGTCTTTGTTTTTGAATAATGTAGGCCGGCTAAATGTGAAAAATCTAAAAAAAAATTCAAAAATTAAGCTAAATGAGCCTATTTCATAGATTTTTTTTTTTTTTCGCGCGCTTCGAGCGAATTTAAAAATTCAAAATTTTTTCCTCCGACCATTTTGCTCAAAAGAATTTTTTTATTAGCCGCCAGCCGCCTCCCTAAAATGTTAACCGTTCCGGTTTGCTTACCTTCCGAACCGTCCGCCGCCACTGCGCCGTTGTTTGTATGAAGATTGTTTCTGGTCCAAACGTACTAGGCCTAGGCCTAACGATATTTAGCCTCCAGTGTTGTTTTGGCGGTCGCTAAATACGGTGAAGATATTTGATACTCATATTTTTATCGACAAAATGTAACACCGCAGATGTATCCCGAAAGGTCGAAACGTGGTGGATTCGGTCAATCATGGATTTTTGGATACGTCCCAGCAGACACTTCATTGTTGAAGGGTTCTGCATGCGTTCTCATGGTTCTGTGTTGGCCCAGAACACTATCTGCCAAACATTATGACACGATGTGTTCTGCAGATGTTCTGAAGCGCTATGATGTTCTACTTAAATGAGTACCCATCCTCCGACTCCGAACACCTGTTGACACACGCTGAACAACAACGACCCGGTGTCGGGTTCATGTGTTTTCTCAAAATAAACGCTTTAAAATTGCTGAAGTGTGCTTCTTTATGTGTTCTCCGCAGAACGCTTCACTTCATCGTGGAGCATTCTGGGATGTGTTCTGGATGTTGTTGTCTGCAGAACACTACGCTGTCCAAACGTTTATTGTCCGAAGGTCGCGTTCTTGATGTGTCCTGGCAAATGTTCTTGCAACTGCTTAAGTGTTGCTAATTATGGTCTCGAACACCGATTGACCACAGAATCTAACACGTCGCCGACAGCGTCATGTGTTCTTCCAAATTTGCAAGTGGTTGACTCTTCACCGCAACATTAGTTTTTCCACGTTTTCACGCTTTAATTCCTTTCGTCTATGGAGCCCCTGACTATGATTCCCACCGGACTATATCTGCTTTCACACCTGACTTAATTAAAAAACCCTGCTCTTCTTCTTCGGCATTAAATCGTCGGACTTAAAGCCTAGTTAAGCCGATATAGTGCGTTCACACACAACTACGGCAATTTATATCAAACACTAATACCGATCAATTTCGGTCCGGTATTAAGTGACTAATTTCCGACCCCGCAGTGGAGACGATTGACATAGGGGTACAATAGGCGGAGGGAATTAGTGATTTGTTTTTTTTTTTTATTCCATCGGTATTAGTTAATACCTGTAATAACTCGTGTTTGGACACGACTATAGTGCATTGGTCAAAATAGAGGGTCAACGTTAAAAGTAATTACGTTAAATTGCTGTGTAAGGCAGGTGCGCTATTCAATCTTGAATATGGTAAGTAAGCCTTATATCCAAAAAAATGGATAGCGCTTTTACAGATTTCACCTTTTGCTTATGTGAGTCTAATAAGAAATCCAATAACTACTATTGTTGTATTTTTCCTTCCTTTACTTGTTTCTTTATTAATATAACCCTTACAAGATACTATCATCACGTTTACATTTGCGTCTATGACCTACAAATACCAGGTGGTTTTCCCATGTATTTAATAACAAAGAATTATAAAGATTTTATATCAAACTTAAACGTTAAAATTAATAAGTCTTAATTCGTTTCTTGTATATTAAAATACTTGTATTGATCGATATTTAAATTAATTTAATCATAATAGTGATTATAATACACAGTTAGTCGTCTCGAATAAATCAAAATTGTTGATAATTTAAATTATAATCCCCAATGCAATGTAAGAAGCTATATTTCTTGTGCATTGTACATATAATTAGTCAAATTACTTGTTATACCAATTACCACGTTCTGTTTTGTTTTATATTGTGGGAATTTTAAAAAACGATAACGTAACGGGGTCAAGTGGATGACATTTTTGTACCCAATTTCCGCTCCACCTTCCGAAAAGTAAAATAACTTACTACTCCGATTATTTTTAGCGCGGGATAAATAACTAGTTTTTTGCGACTTTTGTGGCAGTGAACGGTTGGTAAAATGCTTCCAATCCCTAGTCACTAATAAATAATGACATTGTTTCTTTTATGATTGTATGCATTTGGCGGATAATATTAGCATGTGCAATAACAAACCAGCTTGATAATTAAATCATTTCTGCACACTATCTGTTAGCAAACTTGAAGCTGCTGCAATTACCCACCAGCGATCTATAATGTGAATGTGCATAAACGTTGAACTGGGCGCGTAAATTTTTTCAAAAAACACCGGTGCTAAATAAATTCAAAATCATACAATTGTGCTTTGCCATCCTGCGGGCAATGGCGGGCAGCACAATGAAATTAGCGCAAATGTCGCTCACCCTCATTGGATGTTAGTTTTAAAAGCCAGCCCCGTTCTCTAATTCCGATTGTCTGCCAGTCTGCCAGACTGCCAGTTCTATTGATGTCTACCAGTGACATCACATGGATCACATCTCTATAGACCAACCATTTAGAGGGGATTTTCCGTCCTCCTGACCCCATCTGAAACACAACAGAAACTTATACTAACTACCAACCCAAGCCCGCACGATGGACACATGCGCCCAAGACATCATGCACCAGTAGGTGCATTCCCGGCCCGCGAGTGAGGGCCCGCCTGGCAGTGGGAGGCGCACTTACTTCCTCCGCCTCCGCGGAGTAGGCTGGGGCCAGGGGAGACGTCAGCAGCAACAGACGAGAGCTTGGGGGAGCGGGTAAGGGCAGAGCGTTGTCGAGAGTATTATACGAAGGAAAAGGACCCGGGCGTCAGAGGGAAGTTTAGGGAGTCCCCGCAAAGCGTGCCCGCCGAACAGTACGGAGCGGGGGGTCCCAGAGACCGTGACGGAGGGTGGTCGGACGAATGTATATGGGGTGTTGCAAGCGAGCGCCCAGCTCTGGGAAACGAACTGCGCACATAAGGATAAGACAGAGAGTACCCACGCCTGCTACTTGCGCGCGAGTCGTCCCCGAGGGCTTCGAGGGCGCCGGGAACCACTTTTTCCGTATCGCCCCTTCCTTCTATCTTAGTCTTGGTCTTCTTTGATCTTCTTACACACTTTTGAATTAGGACCTTTAACGGGATTAACATGTGATTTATTGCGTGAAGGGTTTTCCGACTTATTATATGTCAGAAATAAATGTGGCGATGGGTCAGGTTTTTTTTATAGAAACTCCCCCTAGAGCGAGAGAAACCCAACGAAACCGTGGAGACTTTTATTACCCAAACTTTTTGGACATAGTCCACTGTTTGGGAGAGGAGGGCATATTTGTAATCCACAGAATCATATTTCATCCTAAAGAGGCTCAAAGTGGCTCCGTTTTATAACATTTACGCACTGAAACCTTATGTACGGCCGCTCAGGCGCTATCAAAGTTTTCAGATATTTTGCAATTTTCACTGCATCATCAAATGATTTGTTCATCGCTTCCATATTAATTGTGTATTGTCGTATGACCTTAACCTTTTTATAACCAGCACCGAGCCCTCAATTTCAACCTTCCTGTCTTCTAAATGGAAGGTAGTCTCACGGCTGCTTGGATTTACTATAACTTTACTTGAGTAGTGTTTTGTGTCATCGTGGTCCTATTGATTACGCAACCTATCGATGATGTGACCATTTGACGTCACTTTTTTTACATATCCATACTCCCCTCTGTTGTGTTTCTGGCAGCAAAATAATTACAGTAGTTTCTGTGACAGACCACATAAAATCTGGTTATAAAGTACCTTGCAGAATCTTTCCTGATCTAAATTGGTCACGACAAATGCAGCTGTAGCATTAGCTATTATGCTTGATAAAGAAAGTTAGTATTTATTTACTACTTCTAAACCAAAAGTGTACAGACCAGCAAAAAACAGAAGTTCCCCCATGCAAAGTATAGTGCTTTTGCCTGCCAGTTTCTCCTTACTCTTACACCACAGGGGGGCCATAAGACATAGACAATGTCACATCATCTATAGGACGACAATCAGCAACGTACGTGCAAAATCGTATAGAAATCGCAAAAAACTAGAATGGGTAGAGTCTGTGGGCTGAAAGTTTCGGGTCCAAGTCAATAGTCTTGGCCCGAGGTGAAATGCGCGGCGGTTCCAAGTCAACTATGAGCAATAGGCAGCTTCATAATTAATCGCCTCCATCGTCCTCCAACGCACACCCAACACCACAAACCCTGAAAACCACCCCTATCTCCACAAAACCCCCCACACCTCACCCACCCCCGCCCACACCACAACTACACACACGAACCCCATCTCCAATCCCTTATCACTCACCACCACAGCCCACACAAGGCACCACCTGCGGCACCGCCCCGCCACGCTCTCTCGCGCTCTCTCTCTCATCGTTCCCCCAAGAGCGGCACACCGTATCACAACCCAACGTCAAATTTATAACTTATAAATTGCGGAACAAAAGCCAATATGTCAAGCAATGCAACCCCCCTGTCGACACTACACGAGCAAGGGGCAGTAACATAACATCCTTGGTTGGTTATGGCCCACTGACCTTCTACACATGGATAGCGGGTTAATAATCGCCGATTGAACACATAATTTGGTTTTCGCCGCCCTCTACAACAAATTGGCGGTAACAATGCATACACCTTCCAACAATAGAACATATGTGTGGATGTGTGCAGCAGCAGGTGTATGCATTTGTTTCCGCCATATTGTAAGTGCCAAAACCAACTTCCTGTTGTTTTCACTCGGCGACCATTAATGTGCGGCAGCCCGCTATCCATGTTGTAGAGGTCAGTGTTGCCACAAAACTGCAAACAATAGGGAGAGTTATCAAAAAAGTGTTGTCAGGTGGCCTCATTAACAACTCTCTCTCACAAAAAATGCGTACATACTTTTCCCCGTCTATATCAAGAAGAATAACGGAGATTTGCTCGATTTTGAAATCCGATTATAACCGGCAGGATTACTCTCATTCACAGCAGCTCATTGTTTTGGTGAACTTCAAAGGCCGCTCAATTTCACCTTTGAAGTAATCTGTTCATTCCGCGTGAACATGGCCAGTCAGGAAAGTTTCAGAACAGGATGTAATTGACAACACTGCTACATATACTATAACAGTTTATTCATATTGTCCAGCTAAATTTCCTCTTGCTGGTGAATGAACTACTCCACGTTTGTTCTGACCGAGTAATTATTTATTTTATTCATTAGCGGAAATAATTTTAGGAAAACAGTGACTTTTTTAAACGAAGAAAACAGCAAATTAGCCCTTGATTTTAATGTTTGTGAGGTCAATAGAAAGGATGTGTTCTTTTAAGCTAATAATTTGAACATCCGGTTTAGTTCCTGTGAAATACGATATGATGATGATTTAGATAAAAAATTGCCATTTTGGATACACTCAACCACCTGTTTGTGTCCGGAAGTGTCCAAAGAGCCAAATTGGCTTTTGAATTGAAAATGTGGGGTCCAAGAGTTGTTCTGTAATGATGCAGGAAATTACGTTTCGCTTACTGGATCACAGACCACGTGTCAAGGACTTTTTGTAATAGACTTTGTGTAAATGCCAGTTGACGACCTGGGTAATTGGAATAGTCTTCTGCTCTGGGGATTTCATGACAGGACGAGTATGTAATGTTCTACTAATATTTAGTAAGCAAGAAGCGCAAGTATTTGATCCAATCAATCAATCAATTTAGAGAGCCAATCAATCAGATTTAAGGCGATTAATATGAATAGGCGGATGAACTGTTTATCTTTTGAAGTAACAGTGAAACCCATCCTCCTTCTTTCTTTCCTCATCTTCTCTTCTATATGGAACCCTCAGAATGGAAACCCTCAAAAGTGGTTCTTAAATCTGTGAGAACAACCAAAAACAGGTTCTTATAAAACAAAACCATGAATTTGTCATACACAGTTAAATAACACTTCTTGTTCGTTGAAAGAATCTTACAGGGTTCCATATAGTGGACACCAACAAGTTTAGAACCCTCTTTCGCATCTACCGTCAAGGTGCGTTTATACCAAGGGCGTTTATATAGCCAGTCCTTTCATGCATGTTCAGTGTACCATGTAGGACGCTGCCATGTTGGCTTTTGTGCTCATTTACAATCCACAATTGTGAACGTTTTGCGTGCCGCACTGTGGGTATTTTTGTTGTAGGCTAAAGTAGGTCTTTTATGTTCTGCAAGTGCATGATTGAACATGCAACTAGTCGATGGTGTGCGGCTCCCGTAGCGGTAACTGTACTCTCAAACAATAGGCCTTCTTTTTCCCAGTTAGCTGCTGCGCCTCAAACGAAGCCTATTGTATGAGTTCCGCGTACGGGAGACGGGAGCCGCAACATCGGCTACTATCGTGTTGCGAGCTCCCAGGGAGGTACTCTCATAAGTAGCTCTTTCCAAGTTAGGCTCCTGCGAAACTCAAAGAAGCCCTATTTATGAGTACGGGTACGACGGGAGGCGCAACATCGCTAATAGGGTGACTTGGAACCGAGGCCGCAGTATCATGGATAAGGCGTATTTTTCACTTGTGGCCAATACCCCGCCGAACTTCACAGCCCACAGCCTCTACCCTTCTTTTTTGCGACATTTCACAATCAGTGACCGGTTTTCAATTTGAAAAGACCCTGAAACTACAATAGGGTGTCCGGCATGTTCAATTTGACACTCGGCTTCATCAAGAGATGGCCGTAATCGTTGGACCCCCCCGTTGTTTTTGTACCACCACCAGATGTAAATGTCAAAGGAGGTCAATGGGTTAACTTGGCCATACCTGTCCTCCAGGACAAACCGTGGTTGAGACACATACAGCTCGCAGAAATAACTATGTCGAATGCAACCCAGAGCGTGTCACCTCTAGTCTTTTCCGACGGTATGGGCATTGAATGAGGGGCATGTGCAGTGTTGGAATTAAAAGTTCCACGCTAAATAAACTTAAACATGTAAGTATGATAGCAGAGAAAAATCAATTATATGCTTATGAAAACGATTCAAGGCAATGTAAGCGCATTAACATGCTGTGTCCCCCCCAAAAAAATGTTTACACTCGTGACAAACGGGCATTTTAATAAAAATCTAAAGTACGCATGGTTCCTTTCCCTTTGGTATTCTCTTAACGCTAACTAATAAGCTTTTCTATCCGGTCATAATTTCATTTCATGCGTTATTTAGAACAATAGATATGCTTTGTCAAAAAAGAAGAGGGACAAATTCGGACTGGTCCCGATGTGCAATTGTTACAATTTGTAAGATGGTATTAAACATGAATTGTACATCACTCCAAAATTGGGTTATTGATTGTGTTTTGATTGGCAATTGAACAACTTATTGAATATATTGACAATCCCTTTTTGAACTTCATGATTATGTTATCATAAAGTGTGATCGATTGTCTTTATGATCACAATACTTTGTTTTTTTCCAAATATTAATCAGTCAGTTCACTTTCAATAGCAGAGTCAGCCTTATCAATCGCTCAAAATTACACAGAAACCAATACCAAATTAAACCAACAACATCAGCAGACCCTCCTTATTGGATTCCCTGTCCCGTCCACTTATTGGATTCCCGGTCCCTCCAAAAAAATCTATGATTTTTTTAATTTTATATTTTTGTTAAAAACACGAAACAAAAAGAAAGAGAAATCCTTCTGATTATAAGCCCCACAATGGACTAATGAAGCAGGTAGAATTGGAAATACACAAGTGGAAGGCCATATACAGATCCACGGACCATAATGACAGAACTCAAAACCAACATTCTTTCTCTTGTTAGCATGTCATTGTGGTAGCTCCACGATGAACGTTTGGTACAACACGGTCGCGGAATCTGCGAAATCTCGAATTCTTTCTTTAATAGAAAAGAACATCAAATCTAGCTGTTTTCTTTTCTTTTCTTTTTAAGATGGAAACAAGATTGTGCATGAAGCCAAGTGTATTATCGTGTAATTCAGTTGCAATCATGCATTCCAAGTGTTTTCTATTCTAGCAGGCCAAATCGGACAAGGTTGATTTTGCCCTCTCATAATTGATAAGCATATCTTTTTGTTTTAACGTGATCGGAAATAGGAATGAAATAAAGGCAAATAAAGCTTGTTTTTTATTGTCTGTTTCAAGTGGATACCACAAAGACCCATGCGTACTTTTTTCTTTATAAAAATGAAATGCCGTCATTCCATTGTTAAAATTTTTTTGGACGAGCCTGTAGCTAACTCCAAAAAACATTCTGACTATTCAATGTATACAGGTGAGTTGAATGTTAACTGACTACTACTCCGGACTAGTGATTTAAATGTGCGCGCCGTGTTTTGATATGAATTGAACACAAAAAGTCTTACAAATGATGTCAACATAAAGGCCAGATTATCTTGGTTGCGTTCTGTGAAACAGGTGCATCGGACCACATATTTTTCATTTTCTGCCTCCTCTCCCCTAACGACGCTGTCCAAAACTTTTCCTTTGTGGACACGATGGGGTTTTAATCCACTATAAAATGTTCAGTGAACCATTGCATGTTATCTTCCGCGTGCTTGGATATCGAAGTAACAAACAAGTCCCTTAAATAATTTTACTTCGTGAATGAAGCCCCATAAGGTCCTTTCGCAGAATGTAAATTATATTGAACAAATATGTCTTTTCCTCCAGCTCATGCGGATAATATAATCCACGCACCTGGTTTATTTGAAAATTCAAATATGTGACGTGTCCCATCGAAAGGCACACTTCTAGACTGCAAGCATATCACCACCAGACCACAATTAAAAACATGTTAATTTAAATCGGTCCAGCTGTTTGAATAGCAGTAATCAAAATGTGACAGTGTGTGAAGCTAGAGTGGTCGACTACATTTGGGCATTTTTATTCTTAAAATCAAAAGCAAGTACTCTTAGATCGACCCGTTTGCACAGCAGATCACGATGCAGCGCAGAGATCGCATTGCATTAACTACCTACATCACCTGTCAGCATGACCTATTTACAACTCCTTAAAAGTTTGCAATGGGAAAGGACAGATTTTATATAAAATTCGAACTATAAGTATGTATGCGTAAGGTCTTTCACAAAACAAAGAAAAAGAAAAAAAAAAAAAAAAAAAAAAAAAAAAAAGGTTGAAAAGCAAAAAAAGAGGAAAATGTTTGTTGAATTAACTGTTGTTTATCCTCTAGCTCACAGCATAAGTTGATACAATACATGCACTGGTTCACCTGAAACTTTTTAGATATTTCTGCGCTTTCTGTATAATCCTTTTGTTTTACTCTACAGCTTGATTGGGTTGTTCTGGAGGACAGATCTTGTCAAGTTAATTATTGAACTCATGTGCAAGCGTGGGGGGGGGGGGGGGCGCCAAGCGCCATATTCGAGCATCCTATGTCGAGAACCCTCGGCACGTCCATGTTGTTTTCGGTACTAAATTGATTTCCTGCATTCAAACATTAGTGTTCCGGCGACTACAAGGTCTCTCCCACGAATCGTGGTATTTCAATCTGAAACATTGGGCGAACGCCGTCCATGCTCACGAACACGTGAACCTGAGTTTGAAATTCCTTCCAGCTCTTCATTCTCCATTGTAAACGCCTCATTGTCATTTCTTCGGCGCTTTTGTCGAGGTCGCCTGTCCTCTCCTTCTGTACGAGCATTTTCAGTTGTCTGAGTGCTAGCTTTCTGTACAGTTTAGCAACAATCGATTCCTTAAGAACACAGGCCAGATAAACTAGAATTGTGGTGGCGGCAAGAGACGTCCCGGCAAAGTAAAAAGATACGTTGTAGTTATCAGTTACATCGTAGAGGTAACCTGTGTGCAAAAAACAGAGTGACAGAGAAAAATGTATTTAAAGACGAGTTTAAGCGATGTTCTGAGATTATACCGGTCTTTTCGTTTTGGATATCGAATGAGAGGAATAACATATTCTAGAATATGGCATTACACTGATGGATTAGCCGATGCAACATATTATCAGTCGAAGTAACATTTTGATTAGCCAGAGTTCAAAGAAGGAACGGCAACCCATAGCCCACCTCCAAATTAACAAACACCCACAAATTAGACAATTTTTTTGTTATGCAAGGAAATCGATATTGGTATGAAATGTCCGGGTTCTGACAATTCGTCGGCTGAATGCAAGACCAACGTAAGGGACATTTTTGTCGAAATTTTTGTCGAAAGGGGAGGTATTCGCGCATAATTTAAACTATGTGTGAAGATATGCAAGCGATTAAAAAAGTTTTAATTAGAAGAAGATACGTATGTGCAATGCGCTTTTTTCCGCTTAATGCAAGACCAACGTAAGTGGCACTTACGTTGGTCTTGCATTAAACATATTTGCCCCTTTTAAGTGCAAGACCAACGTAAGTGGTACTTACGTTGGTCTTGCATTAAACACCTTTTCAGTGCAAGACCAACGTAAGTGGCACTTACGTTGGTCTTGCATTAAACAGTCTTGCCCCTTATCAGTGCAAGACCAACGTAAGTGGCACTTACGTTGGTCTTGCACTGAAAAGGCGTTTAATGCAAGACCAACGTAAATACCACTTACGTTGGTCTTGCACTGAAAAGGCGTTTAATGCAAGACCAACGTAAGTGGCACCTACGTTGGTCTTGCATTAACAAGAAAATACTGATTTCACTTACGTTCTCTTCTTTTGTAAATAAATATTTAATTAGGTTTATCAAGGAGAAATTATTTGATTCATTTCATACAAATACATTTCCTATTGTATTACCTGCTATAATTATGGACACACCACCTATAGAATCCAATAAACACAAAACGTTCTTCCTGTAAAATTAGTCAAAATGCACTTACGTTGGTCTTGCATTCAGCCGACGAATTGTAGTATCCTCCATCTCGTGATTAAAAATATTATTTTTCTATTCACTATATGAGTTGAAATATGCTCATCCACCAAGGACACAGTTCAGTGGGTTGTGACATGAACTGACCTTGTGTGATCTGGTATCATGTATCATACCCAAAAACCAAGGGTGTATTTTCTAAATACATTGTTGAATGAAAGCTACTGAACTGTGCCAAGGGTATTGAGATTTTACTAGCTCATAGTGATTTGACTTGAGAAAAGATTTCTCACGGGAAAAAGTACTTTTGTGTATTATGGAAGAGAAAATGGAATTCTCTAGTGCTATATTGAGATGGTTCCAGGTGTTGTTTACAACAAGTCAGAGATTGAGCTAAGTAGTATAATAGCATGGGGTTTTCTCATCTGCTCTAAGATGCAAAAGAGATTGCAAAATTGGAAGTCTCCCATAATAAGATAATGCAATGCAGATAATGTCATTTATGTAAGATTATACATGATGATATTGTAATGGTTGTTTTACATGGGAAAACGGTTGAAAACCAATTCTGAAATATAATAGAAGGAGACATTGCAACTTGAAATAATAAATGATGTGCCTCTATTTTGAATATCAGAATACTCTGTTGTACATACCTGCAACAACTCCACCTATTAGATCTCCGAAGCCCCAGATCATATACAGCATTCCAACAGCAGTGTCCTCAAAGGTTGGTTTCGAGAATGATTTAATGATGACAATGGTAAGGGTATTGCCAATACCTGCAGTCATTCCCTGAATAGTTGCTAAAATGGCTAAAACTGGAAAGAGATTCACAAAGCAGACCAAGAAGGTTGCAGCTGAACACACGCCCAAAGAGATGACCAGACATATCTCGCTGGTGATGAAACCCCGGTCGATAAACCAGCCGTGTGAAAGTCGCCCAACAAGAGATCCGATGCCCATCACTGACAGCAATAAGGACGCGTCTTCTTCAGAAACTCCAACAGATATTGCACGCGCTGCTTGATGAGTTACAATCGCGAACCATCCCGTTGCTAGGCAAATAACGGCGGGGATCATCAAGACGAAAAGTGGACTCCGAAAGACGCCTGGGATACCGTAGCTCTCTGCTAAAAATGTCACTAACTTTTTCATTATGTCCCTGAGTTTCCTTTGGTACTTCTTAAGTGGCGTGGTTTTAGCTACATCATTTAGCCGCAGCTGTGATTCTATATGAGGCACAGCCTTGTCCTCGGATACCTTGTTAAGGATTGGGAGTTCATTCTGATTCTCTGACGGTATAATTTGTCTGTCCATATGTTTTTCACAAGAAGATGTAGAGGGAATGGAATTGGGGTAGTTTGGATCTTCCTCAAAACCGGCATTCGGATATGTCGTTGGGGTTGTTACTGATTTTGCTGTTTTCTTGCTTGAGACAGGTTTTGCTTTCTTAACCGGTCGCAGAAGAGCACCGAAAACCGCTATATTAAGTAGCAGGGCAGAAATTATAAACATGGCACCTTTCCAGTCGCCAAACCAGTAGATGAACTCGACAGATAAAGGAGGGAATATGAGCTGTCCGATACTGACACCAGAAAAAGCGATACCATTGGCTAAAGCGAAGTTTTCGTCAAAGTAATCGGCGATTACCATGATCGCAGGACCGCATATAATTCCATAGCCAAAAGCT
>JAMKCH010007629.1:0-29760 GCA_023653785.1 Ophioderma brevispina | reverse complement strand
GTTGTGATTGTAAACTTTAAATAGGCTGCGGTGGTGCAATCAAGAGGGCTAAGAAAAGGAGTAGTTTAGTAAAAAAAACTAAAACTGAAAAAATTCTTTAAAACGTTCTAAAAATTCTTTAAAGAGAGACTAAATTCTAATATAGTACAAAATTTGTTACAATTTTTTTTACTATATGTAAAGAATATAACTTTTTTTGAGAAAAAGTGAAAAAGTGATTTTTAGTAGAAACCCCCACAATGTATCGTGTTTTGTAAGTCTGTGTGTGTGTGTGTGAGGGTGTGTGTGTGTGTGTTATTCCATGCTTGGCATGTTTTGTTCATAACATGAAAAGGAAACATTCCCTGGCTTAACATTTTACTAGGTAATGAGAATAAAATACAATCTTTTATTCAGATACAAAATCTCAAGTTTGATGGACTGAAGTGGGGGGACGATGTTATCGATTGGGTCCTCCACATTTAACCAATCAAACGCTGTAAGACAGGTATTACTGCTGAGCAGTAATATAATCGTGTCATATTTCTGAAACAAACAGCACGCGCGTGTCATGTTTGAACTGCGTATTAAAGGTGCGTGTTTCCGATCGCCTTTGGGACCCCCGGATTTACCCAAAGTAGTTCGATATTGATATCAATGAAGGCCGTATTTTTTCTCATTGTCGTCCCTGAAATTTGATGCCCTCAAATCCATTTCATTCCCAGAATAAACAAAGAAACTGCCGTTTTAGTGGTTAACCATCAATAAAGAAGTAATTGAAATATGGCTTTGCGCAACCTGCAATTATTGCATGTAACATCAAACCCCAAGTTTGTTTCCCACGTAACTTGCTGGGGTGTATGTTGCAGTGCCAGGCTCTCATATCAAGTAGATAACACAATACACATAAATCGGAACAAGCCCCTCTAAATGTCAAGCTTTTGTCAACACTTCCGGGTTTACGCGTGCGTAGCCAGAATTTTGTGTCAGAATTACTTAACAAAGGTATAGTTTTTTTTACCTCCTCTCACCGCTTGGCCTCTTGTTGAACCTCGCCTTGTCCTACTGCGGCACCACCTGAAATGATAATTTGTTTTGTGATAATGGCAAAAAAAGTCTTAAGTGCATAGCTGCCATTTGTCAGGAAATCCTGATCAAACTACACAGGTGAGTAAATAAATTGACCCTGATTGTGACCACCATTTTGAAATTTTTAAATAAATATCTAACATATATGGTATCATTGCAACAGCCTATTTCATTCTTTTACATTTGATGCAATAATAATTCCCAATCGGATGAGTATACGCCGAGCACAGTCTTTTGAATCAAGTAGACAGCTTTTCTCCTATCCACGGATTCCAATTTGAATGCACGGCAGCCAACTAACAAAAGACTCCCCCAAATGATGATAAGGTATGTCTTTGTCTATGGTGAAATAAAGTGGTATCATAAACTTGAAAAAAGCCACATATGACCATATTAATTAATTTTAATTTAATAGTTTGTCTTAAAACTCCCCAAAGTTTGAAAAACCAATGCAGAATGCATTTTTTTTTTCTTGTTGTTACTTTTTTTTTAATTGTTCAATTGCATTGATTGGTTTGGTGGCGGTCATTGTATCATTTTGTGCCACAGGAACATTTTTTAATAATATAACCCTCATTTACCGTGTGAATTCTTGGAAGAATTTGTGAATTAGGCTATTTTCAGTGATGACAGATTTGCGTGTGGATTTTTTTCGCGGGTAAAAAAAAAAAGAAGGTGGAAAAATTGAATAAAAGCGGGGCGATTTTATAAGCGCGCGGAGATTGAAGACTACCTAGTAAATATAAGATGGCCTAATGGTATAAGTTTGGACTTGAAACACCTTTTTTCAAAGATGTGGCCTATTTTGGTCTACAAATATAGAAATACTTTTAACCTCAAAAGGTTGTAACAATTATGCTGGTCCTGTTCATGTGGCATAATTCATTCAACTCCTCCAGAAGAAATGATAACATTTATTCAAGGTAATTTATGGTTAAAATGAAATGTTTTTAATAATGGAGGATTGTAACATATGTAAATTTTTTTTTTTAAAAACGTTAAGAGGGCATCGATGTAAATGGCAAAACTGCATTTTGTGGGGTCAAAAGGCTTTGGGGTCAAATGGCGTCATATTTATTGCAGTCAATAAATAGCCCGATTTTCTGCTAGACAGTGATTTGAATGACGTTCATTGATCATGCGAATCTGTGGACAGGGACCGCAAAAACAACTATGATCAAATGACTGTTAGCTTGTCTTAATTACAAAACCAATGTGAATTGATTCTTGCGCAAATATTAAAGATAATGAACAAGCTTTTAATAATTTAAAAAAAAAAAATTTAGATATATTTTATTATTAATTCAAAATGGGGGCACTTTTTTCAACTCACCCTGTATTATCTTTGCAAAGCCTTTGGTCAGAGGGGCCTTTGGTCAGAGGTTCTTGAAATTTTCTCGGTCAGGAAAACTTTTTCACCTGAAAAACCATTTTCAAGAGCCACTGACAATGGAAAGTTTTAAGTTATAATACATGGCAGCACACAGATGTATCACATGGCAGCTATTGCATTATGACCTTATGCACTCACATGACCAAAATGATTTGCAATGCATTAAGGATGGTGTCAAGGATATTATCATTTAGTAGACATGACTCTTGAATCTCATTGGTTAACACAGGCCAATAATTAATTTCCGTATTGCGGTGGTAGGAATTGCTAACCACGTAATATATCCCGTATTACGTGATGATTACAACAAGTATTAGACCCCTACTTAATACATTAAAATCCATGTATGTAATGATCGTGTGCATCTGTGGAAGAGCTCTCTGCTAGCCCCTCTGAGAAGCACCCACCAATCCAATATGGGCCTTTTGCAACACACTGCTGTGTGTGATTGTGCAATGCCAAAACATTATTGATAGAGTCATTATTCCTATGTTCTTCATGTATAAATAAATTGGAAATTCCCATGGTTTTAGAGAAATGGTTGGATACTGCCAGGACAGAGTCTTTCAAAGAGGGAGTTAAATGTTTCCCCAGTCTACAGTGCAGTGGGGAGCATAATCTGCAGAATTCAACTACTGTGCAGTGCCCCTCACACTTGACAGCCTGGTCTAGGATTGCTTTGTTGGGCATTGGAAAGCTGGATACAAAAATTATTTGGTGTTGATGTACTTGTAGGCCTCCATAGATACTAGAAGATAGGTCTAGACTAGGCCAGAAGCCTGTGGTCTAGGCCTCCTGAACCTGTTTTTAATAAGCTGAAAAGCCAAAAATTTGGCCATCATGACATGATCTAAATAGGGCTGTCTATTCCAGATTTAGATCTGATCTACTCAATATTCATGTCTTACTCTAAAATGATAAATTCGTTATTCCCCGTTTGTTCTACGCAATACGGAAAAAATACTAGGGTTGGGTGCTCGTTATTGCGTGAACAAACAGGGGTGTGATGATAACTAATAGTGTTTTGGTTTTATACGAATTTGTTTTTTTGGACTATTTTAACACAGACACATGTGTCTATCATACCAAAAAGGTATCCATGCAGAAACCCTGTCCTTTACGTTTTTTTGCCAATTGGAAACAGCTATTTTGATCATTTTAAGTCACAAAAGTAATGGTCTTAACGGCCATTCACAGCTTCAATCGCAATGCGCAGCATCGCGTCGCGCGGTGAATTTTTACTGCATAATGAAGCGGATGCGTGTTTAAATTTATTTTTGCACGCACACATATTGGAAAAAGCAAAAAATATTTGAAAATGTAAACAAAGCGGTAATTTAAACCAGAAGAAATTTCTTTTTCTCCTGAGGCAAAAGATGTTTGATTCGATAGTGCATAAAGATGCATTTCCATCAGTTGCATAACACACTCAATTGTGAAGTTCAAAGATAAAGTTATTTGAGAAGGGGGTAGCTTGAAATGGCATGTAGAGTCACTTTTTTTACTAAAACACAGATTTTCTCAATGTTCAATTTTGGCGAAATTTGGCAAATTTTCAGACAAGATAACTCTCAAAATACTGAAGTTAAAGGTAGAGATTAACTTTCATACTATAGCAATTGGTCTACTCTAGGAACGGTTTTATCAATTTTTCATTTTTCGATTTCTAATTAAAGATATTCTTCAATATACACTCCAATTTTGGGAAAGAAAAGTCAAAATCACATTTTTAAAACATTTTTCTTAATTTTCTTAATTTCTTAACCAAGCTCTATTTGAAAAAAAAATAGAAAACTGTTCCTACACAATTTTGTCCTGTTTATTAAAAATAATATGAGAAATCATGAAAATTCATATTGTTTTTGTTATGCTGTCTGAAAAATTTGGGGCAAAATCTCGCTTTTTTGGTATTTTTCTCAAAATGTGGCAAGTTTCACATTTACCCGATGCCATATTCGGATTCATCGTCTAATTTACTTCCTAGAAATGTATACTTTTACATATCATAGTCAAATATTTGCAAAGTCACAAGCCAAAACAGACACCCAGAAACTTAAGGTTAACACTGTCCGTAAACTCACTAACATTAAGGGCACTAGCAGGGATTTGATGAACCAGATAACTGTTCCATATTTGTTGATTTTTCATTTTAAAAATAACTTAGAATTCTAAGACTTATCTTTCTTTTTAAAAGCTAACCCTGCAAATTTCAAATATTTTTGTGCTCACTGATAGTGCCATTAATATACCAAATAAATAACTTACATTGTACCCTAAAAATATTGGTATTATCTTCAACTGAAGGGCTTAATATCTTGTGAGGGTGGAAGCACAGAGGTGATAATAAGGTTTTCAATAACACCAAAATGCTGTCTCACCTACCCGTGTGGAGTCACTAATACTGCTTTGACTCTATGCGATAAACCCAATTTCTTTGGCTTTTTTAATTGTTAGAAAAAAATGAAAAAAGAACAAAAATTGCTGCAAAGTGACCAAAAAATCAATTGAGCCAAAAATATACAAAAATTTCAGCATAGTGATCTGCTCATTTTCTTAAAAATATCACGATCCTTTGACCGCTTGTGTTGCCCATGTCGGCAGACAGTTTGTTTATGATAGGCCCTCATAGACCTTGACCTTGACAGTGAGCTCTGACCTCATAAACAAATAAGGTTTGCATGTATAATCCATAACCCAGTTTGGTTCAATGAATTTCAAAGTTTCCAAATGGCAAATTTCATATTTTCAGGCTATATTCCAATATGCTTCACATGACATTTGACTTCTGGACATGTGACATTTTTACCTCATAACCAATGCGGTTTTGTGTGTCCATAAACCACGTTCGGTTCCAAATAAAACTCGACCTTTCATTCAGTTTAATTTTACATTTTCAGGCCTATCTTACAACTTGACCTCACATGACCCAAAATATGAATCTTTAAAGCAGGAGGAGAATAGGTGAAACTGAATAGAAACGAGGAAAATAGAAATGAGTTGAAGTATTATAGAAGGAGAGAAAAGGGGATGAGGGGATAGGAGGTATGGTAGGAGAAGATAACAGAGCAGAAACATAAGAACAAGCAGAATGAGGGAAAGAAAGAGAAAAGAACAGAAGAGAGAAAACACAATACAATAATGGAAGAAAAAAGACATACCTTCTGAATTTCCCTACCATCACCTTCGCATACAAGAAGGCCGAGAGAAGAATCCACCAATTTCGTCGCCATTGTCACTGCTGACGTCGCCAAATCTACTCCTGTTAAGGGCAGGGTGTCTTTTGTCCTCATAGCGCCTCCATCAAACCGAATTGTTCCTCGTTTGCGTCACAGTTGCAACAGTTGGCCAGCACATCTGTACGTATTGATACTCATAATTAAAAATACATAGTTCCTTAAGAGCCACCGGCACATTTGAAAATAGTGCACCTCTAGAGTTTTCAAAATTGATATTTTTTGTATGGGTGTGACGCTTGTATATACATCAGCACTCACCTGAAATTATTAAACCTAAATAGCGTTATGGGTACACAGAACGATTTTATGATTATTGACTCCGGCGACATTAATTAGCAGACAACCGAAATGGCGTTTAACACAAGGAAAACAATGCCGAGAGTTGATTTTCACGGCATGCACCTTGTTTGAACAGTCTGTGACCGTTGTGTTTTTAAAAATCAATGCATACGAGTCTATGATAGTCATTTGTTGATTCAAAAAATTATTGGATGTCTTTATCCTCTTATTACGGTTCCGTATCTTTTTTGGTGTGGTGTTATTTTATTGTGTAAATATATTCATTCTTCCAATGCTTGACAATTATTTGCAAGGCATCATGAAGAAATTTCATATTTTCAATAAAAAGATACCTAATCCTCGCATGAAGCTTCCATGTGGTATCCATAACTATCAGGACCGCTAATAATTAAACCTCCACATTTTTTTAAACTGACTACACTTCTTTGCTACAACTCTATTGGACTACATGATTAAAGGCACTATCATTGATTTGCTAATTCAGCCAATCGTTAAAATCATCAAAAACCAGCTTTTTGCGTGTATGTAACAAGTACATGGTATCCTAACATACCCTGCAAAATGAAAGCCCTGAGCAACCTAATAAGGAACGAATTGGAGATTTTATTCATTACTGTCCGTTCGGACACTTAACACAACTGTAATTGAATGGAGAAGCGTATCTTTGAACACGTCTTTTTCTTCCTTTTTCTTCATTCCTAACAGCTGGAAAAGGTACTTATGAATTTTACAGACTTATCCTTCACTTGAAGCTATTCCTGGCAAATTTCACTAATAGTGTCTTTAAGCTATTTAAAACACAATCACCTACTATATTGATTGGCAAGATCTTGGTAAGCAATCTAGGTCATCAAAAATGTCTTTTTAAGGTCAATGAAGTCAATATTATGTTCTCCCGTAACATTTCCTTGCAATCCATAATGAGGCACTATCTTCTTATTCATTAATTTCAACACCATTTCACCAACCTTCGACATGCTCTGTAATACCTACATTTGTGTAAAACACCACCCTACATTTAGAAATTTTTTGCAACTGGTTTCTTTGGTTTAAAAACTACTAAATTTCCCATTACAAGATTTGATCGCCAGTGAAACCTATATTTCTTTAAAATACAAAATCATGAACTTTTTCGGGATTTCATCTCTCAAACGCGGGCATAAAATCATAACGCGGGAGGGTTACGGGAACCATAACATCGACTTTCATATGCCTATATATCATATTTCAATTGTTCACCCCCAATATCCTGGAATTCAGTACGGCAGCACCCAGCATAAACCAAAGATCTCTCAGGCTTGTTGAGTGGTGTAAGTCTCTAACAGAATTCTGGACCTTTGGTGGACATTTTATTTTTTAAAAATAGATTTGAACTAGGAACCCAGCATTTCTACCATAGCGAGCCAATTCCCCACTCATATGCTCTCACACACTCTCAGCATACAGCAAAATTAGATTTTTCAACTGTACTGGGCACCCTTTTCTGTTTATTGGATTTTTTCAAGAGATGTTGCATGATATTCTTCTTCCAAAATACCCTTTCTCTACAATTTCTCTAAAATTGGGTATAATCTTTACTGAGGTGTTTTGAATAAGCTCTCTCTAGTGTCTTTTGGGTGTGTTCCTGTTCAGTGTTGACGGTCATACTGGGGGTCACAGGGGTCAAAACCTTGACTGTGTAAAAATTTTGAAGAGAAAATGGCAAATGCTTTGCTCTCTTCATTTGACCCAGCTGTTCGCGGGATCAAAGTCAAAATGCCTAACTATACTTGTGGCTCTGTAAAAGCACAACTACCTCTATTTTTCTTAGTTTTTATGTATTGGAGTTTTGTAGAGCCAAACAACAGTGGTTCGCATCTGAATGTGAGCCACCCATCAAGACCCCTGCTGTTACATCAAACCCCTAACAACTAACCTTTAGTCTTACTGCAAGCACAACCTGTATGCACAGTGGTCCGTTCTCAAAGTTTAACCTCTGCTTTCCATTCCGGTCTTCCCACCAGCCGTATGGCGTGGTACCATCAAACAGAACAGATCTCATGCACGTATATCGAATGTCCTGTGAGCATGAAGTGGATTCACCTGTGAGGGCGATCAACTGCTAGCTGGCACTCCATAGTGGATGTCACGCTCAAAGCTGCCTGGATCTTCGTAGTCTGTCACTGCATAAACCTTTTTGATTGGGGAAGTTGTGGTTGCCGATTGTCTTTCCACCTTGGTATTGGTTAAAGAAGATCAAGCAGGTATGTTAAGAATTAAATATGGGTAATTCTTTCTGATAATCTCTTAAGGTGACTAAAATGAGACGGAGGGCCCCCTAGGCATCATGATTTCAAGGCCGTCAAAATTTTTAAAATTTGAATAGTACATTATTTTGCTGATAACAAATCTGACATAAAAAATATGGCTTACGATATTCGTTTTTGAGAAATAAACGAATGAAAAAAGTAAGTGGGACTCAAAAGTTACATATTTACCACGCAAACCTATATTGGGACAATGTGATTTAACCGGGGGGGGGCCACTAAAGTGCTCCAAAAAGATGACAAAGGGCCGGAACCGATTTTTTGATTCACATATGTTAGGGTTAAGTTGCATACTTGAAAATACCAAAATAAAAACAATGGTTTTGTAACGTATTAGTTTCCTGAAAATCGTTGAAAAAGGACTTTTTAGAGGGAAATTTCCATCTTCACAGAGACGATGGTCTCGCGTTATTTTACGCCTACAGGTCACGCAGACCAAAACAAAAAAAGGGTGCGTGAAAGGTGAGAAGCGTAATTAATCAGGCGCGTTCTTAGACAAAGTACTAACAACATCAGAGTTCTACGTGATTTTCCAAACGCTTTACAAATTCGCGAAATGAAGGAGTGGAAAATCGCTTATGAATTTTTGCGACGCTAAATCGCAAACGAATACACGCTTGCTCATCTCCGAGTTTATTAAAGTCGGCTTGCGCGTACTCCTTAGAAACCAAATCATAATGCCAACACCTTAAAGGTGCAACGGGAGATTTCACATATCAGGTGTCCCTAAAAAAATTGAAAGTACTGATTTTTGCCCTGATGTAAAGCATTCCATCAAAAATATCCCATCTGAAAGGATTAAGCTGAGAAATCTTTCTTTGGTACAAAAATTGTGAAATTTCTAATTTCGTATAGGAGCAAATACGAAATTCAGCCTGATTTATATTGAAAAATAAGCAAATCAAATTGCCTCTTTTTTACCATTTTAAGACATTTCTGTAGGCAAATTACAATGAAAGAAATCTATTGAGTGTGTAATCTATATGAAATTACCATTATGACTCCATATTTGGGTGCCTCAAAATCTCTTGTTGCACCTTTAAAATATTTCTCAAGTTATGGAATATGCATTTATCACCAGCCAATCTATTCAAAAATTATATTTAAAGAAAGCCAACAAAATAAAATTTGGTTAGATTTTGAGGACTTTATTTGAAAATACTGGCTTTGTGAGAGAGGAAGTACAGAGAAAATACAAATGGAAATATCATTAATTAGCAGCACATATATATCCATTTGCCAAGAGGGTGAGGGCAAATTCAGTGTGGTGTGAGAAATGTGGGAAATGGATTCATGGGAGATGCACAAAGATGAAAAGAGTGACCCCAAGTTTGGCAAGAGACTTTGTGTGTGGAAGATGCAAGAAGGGAGTTGAGGGAGTGGGGAAGGAGGTGGAAAAGTTGTGTGACGAGGTGGAAACAGTGAAGGAGTTCACATACCTAGGTGACAGGATTAGTGCGGGTGGTGGATGTGAGGCGGCTGTGACAGCCAGAGTAAGGTATGGGTGGGTGAAGTTTAGAGAATGTGGAGAGTTGTTACTTGGGAGAAGATTTCCTTTGAAGATGAAAGGGATGGTGTACAAGAGTTGTGTGAGATCAGTGATGCTGTATGGGAGTGAGACATGGTGCCTGAGTGAAAATGAGATGGGGATTTTGAGAAGGGCAGAAAGAGCAATGGTGAGAGCAATGTGTGGTGTGAAATTGATGGATAGGATGAAGACTGAGGATTTGATGCAGATGTTGGGTTTGGAAGAGGTGGCTGACCGACCGGCGAAGGCGAATGGTGTAAGATGGTATGGGCACGTGCTGAGGAAGGATGAGGAGCATGTTTTAAAGAGGGCTTTTGAGTTCGAGGTAGGTGGTTTGAGGAAGAGGGGACGAACAAAGAGGACTTGGAGGAAGCAAGTGGAGGAGGAGATTAAGAGGGTTGGGTTGAGGATGGGGGATGCATTGAATCGGGTGAGTGGAAGGAGGGAGTAGGCGATTGCTACGAAATGTAGGTGAATTCGCCACCCGGTTCGGGGACAAACCCGGATTTAAACTTTGGTTTTACTACTATACTAATAGCAGTTCATAACTTACTTGGTGCTTTTAGACAGGTGTTGATTGGAAAATTTGATACATTTTTATTAAAATCGATTTTAATAATCTTTATGTAAACTTTTTAACAAAAATAGTTTTCAAGCGATCAAGAAATAAAGAAAATAATCTATTTACCATTCTGTATCCTGTATTTTATAAAACACATCAGGGGTGTACTGAGTCCATCCCACAATACACAGTTTTGGGAAATTTCTCAATAAGGTAATGTGATCCCATAAAAATCATATTCTTAACACATGAAACCCTTTACACTTGTTTAGCCACAGTGCAAGTACTTAAAAAGGAATTTTATCATGACCATGATTTTTTGTAGTTCTTAAACTTTGCAACACTTTTATCCCTGTAAGTACTGTTTCATTCCCAGTATAGGCACATTGCAATGCCATTATGGATGGTTCAAAACCCCCTCTGAAAACACCTGGATACAGAGCAGACACAAAGGGTATGATGAGGTGGTGGCTTGAAAAGGGTGTTAAGGAAGCTATATACCGGAAGATGTGGGGCCATCACTGAACAGGGAGGGACTGAGACATTAATTTGGACAGGGCCTACAATCAAGAAGCTCCCTTGACGATTAAATCCATCCAACCATGACATTTCAACCCCGTCATGGGTCAGGACCCGGGTTGCTCAAGATCAGTCGCTATGATGCTCCTGAATTAGATATGATACTGTAGCCACACAATAAAAAAAGTCCATGCAATGTAATTTATACTTCAAAACAGAATACTCACACTGGGCATGTCACAAAAGACAGGGAATGGTGGCAGTTTAGAGAAGGAGGCCATAAGGATCTATCAAATACATTGCCATCAATGTCTTGCCTGCATCCTTCAATTCCTTACAGGTTTTGGCCACTGAAAACAAAACGGCCACAACACAGATACGGCTTAGACCAAGAACTTGCAACATGACGATGCTTGATTTCAGTGTTTACACGAACGAAAACTATAGTGTTATTTCCAAAAGATGCTGCTAAAACCGGAATAAAATAATCACAAAATGTCAGAGCTTATTAAGGTTTTTGGCCACTGAAAACAAAAACGGCACACACAGTACGGCTTAGACCAAGACCTTGTCAATGCCACGCTGGATTTTCAGTGTTTCACGAACAGAAACTATAGTGTTTATTTCCAAAAGATGCTGTAAAAACGGAATAAAATAATCACCAAATTGGTCAGAGCTCTTACAGGTTTGGCCAATCGAAACAAACGGGCACCCACAGTACGGCCTTAGACCAAGACCTGTCAACATGCATGCTTGATTTCAGTGTTTACAAAACAGAAATTTAGTGTTTATTTCCAAAAGATGCACTGCTGGGTCATTCATGCCCAAGCAAACAAATTCGAGTACACCATCACCTCATGGATTCTTCCTTTTTGGTGTATTAAAAGATATTCAGAGAAACTAAAATCCTGAAAATTTGAGCTTCTGTAACCTCTTTTCGTTTTCACGCCACAGCAATTTTAAATTTGAGGGGGGTACCTCAAAAACATGACCGAGTGTGAAATTCAATATTCAGGAGGGCCATAAGTAAAGATCTACACCCCTCAGATCTTCAAACTTGGCATTCTGGATAATCTTTTTGACTACAGATTGAAATATGGTTCAGAAAAATGCACCGTGCCCCAATTTAAAATAAAAGGGTGTCAAAAAATGCCCAAACCCACTCGGACCATACTTGCTAAAAAAGGACTAAACTAATCACAAAATTGGTCAGAGCTCTTACAGGCTTTAGCCACTGAAAACAAAACACAACCAGTACGGACTTAGACCAATACCCTTGTCAACATGACATGCTTGATTTCAGGTTTACAAGGAACAGAAATATTAGTGTTTATTTCCAAAAAAATGGCTGCTAAAACCCGGGGGGGCACTCCATTCTTGAAGCATGGTATGTAAAGGTGTTAAGACCCCCCCCTTTTCAGACGTTGTCACCCAACGACCCCAATTTTTGAAAAATCTCACCCAAAGACCCCATATTTGTGAAAATTTTACTAATGTCACCCAAAGACCCGTAATTTTGCGAGAAAATGTTTTCACCCGGAAAAACCTCTTTTTAGACAATTTTGCCAAAAATCTCACACAAAAGACCCCATTTTTTCGAAAATTTTGCCAATTTGTCACTCTGAAAGCCCCTATTTTTTGGCAATTTGGCTGTCTATCACCCAAAGACCCCCTATTTTTTCAGTCCTCTGTCACCGAATGCCCTAGGGTTTGGAAGCGAGAGCCTTACACCCATATCCATTTCATAGGTGAGTGCCCCCCCAGGGCTAAAACACGGAATAAAATAATCACAAAATCAGTCAATGCTCTTACCTGGGATACTGTCTGCAGCTGAAAGTTGAACTACAAAAGAAAGAAAAGAATATGTTACGTAAGTAATGTCTGCACCCGAGCATGAGAGTTTAGGCCAAGAAAAAAAAACAAGTTTGTCTCAGAAGATCGCGCACATTATGTTTAAAATTGGTTTTTGACCGCATAATTCTTTTTTTAGTTAGGTTTTACTCACTTTAAATTTTTTGTAAAAACTTTCAGAAAGCCAAAAAGCATTAAAAAAAAAACGCATTTCGCATTAGCATTTTTCTAAAAAAAAATGCATTTCGCATTAGCATTTTTCTAAAAAAAACAAAACGCATTTCGCATTAGCATTTATCACATTTCTTCTGAGACAAACTTTTTTTTTGCCTTATAGTAGCTATTTTCAAAGACACAGTAGAAAGACCTTATTTTGTATGAGAGCTTAAAGGTGTGTGTTCCGATTGCCTTTAGGACCCCCCTGATTTACCCGGAAGTAGTATCGATTTTGATATCAGACGAAAGGCCCTATTTTTCTCATAGTCGTCCTGAAATTTGAGCCCTCAAATCCATTTCGTTCCCAAGATATAAACAAAAAACTGCCGCTTTAGTGGTTAACCATCAATATTAGCACAGTATTGAATAGGGCTTTGCAACAGGCATTATTGCATCTCCCATCAAAACCGCAAGTTTGTTTCCCACGGTACTTGCGGGGGGTGTATGTGCAAGGCCTGGCTTTCATATCAAGTAGACAATACACATAAATAGGAACAAGCTCCTTTAAGGCTGACTCAGAGATTTTTGAAATATTTTGTAATTCTTGTGTATTGTTTGAAAATAAGTCCCACTGAACTATAGATAGTAACCTAAAATGCCAATTCCAAAGTTTGAGATGTATTTTTAGATTTTTTTGTTACATGCCGTAAACAATTTTATGTGTAGTCTACAGTACCATAGGATACGTGTACAACGAAATTTCTGATCCCAGAAATTTTTAAAAACAAAGTTGTGATCTTCTACATTGCAGGACTTCGATTTGAGCTAGCTAGTTCACAAGTGATTAGTATATCGGAAAAGCATTATGTATATGCAAACAAACACAATTGTTGAAAAATTGAGGGCGGCCTCCTCGGGAAATCTCTGAGTCAGCCTTTAAAAGAAGCAAAATGTGCTAAGTGGATATCAAGGCTGAGATTTTTCAAGAACTGGGTAAAAACATGTCTTTTACTTTTTACTTGCCGGTCATAATCTCCTTACTTTGCCGGAAGATTAAAAACGTCACTTTTCAGAGATTTTCAGCATTTTCCAGAAAAATTTGAAAACAAAGCCAAAATAGAGGAAAGTGAAGAAGATTTGATGCAATTGTTAACAAGGATCAGTACACTTTCATCTTGCATTTTCAAATAAAACAAATGACAATTGTAAATTTTAACAGTCAATTTGAAAAATAATGACCATTTGATAAAAAAAAATACTTTAAATTCAAATGAACAATTGAAAAGGATATAAATTTTAGATCCAATTCTTTTTTTTAGTTATAGCTTTGGACAACCTCTTTAAAGTGGAATAATATATTAACAACATTTCTTTCGAAGTTAATCAACTGTTGGTAACAAAATGTGCCAAGTCCATTTATTTTGAGATAGAGCCAATTTTTTTTTTATCTTTTCTATTTTATTGTTCTAAGCGGCATTGAAATTACCATATATCTGGATCCGTAAGTCCAAAAGAGAGGGATTCAGCAAGTCAAGCCCGGGAAATGGATGCTAACTAAAAATAAAAGATACATGACTTTGCTCGACAAATGAATAACTTCACTGATTACATCCATATCGCTCTCATGAGTGCAAAGCTGCCAGTGTACATTGCTGTGTGCTCGTGGATTAAGATTAGAGTATTCAAAAACACCTATGTTTTATCAATCATCTAACTGAAGCCTGATTTCCTTTCCAATGCTTGATGAAAAAATATATGCATTTTCCTTCTGAGAAGTGAAATGCCCTAAAATTACCATTTTAGCACCCTAAAAGAGAGAATGGACTCGACCAGTGACACCAGGTCACACCCATGTCGACCATACTCTCCCAATTCCGTTTGCCCATAGCCCACCCAGACGCACACATTCCCATATCATGCTGTGGCGCGCTGGAAAGCGGGAAGTCACATTGGAAGGAAAAGCAGGCTTCAGTAGAGAATTTATAAAAACAAAAAAACAACCTAAAATTAAAAAAAAAACATTACACTGAACTGATTTCCTTAACACAAATGTGACTGAAAATATATGCATTTAACCTGTTGAGATGAATAATTCAATCAACATCAGGATGGCTACACTCATAGGAGGTGGAGCATGATATTCCAGAGAGAGGCGATAGGATGGCGGTTCAAGGGCTGAATCAAAAACGCCAGAGCACGAAAACACATGGAATCTAGATTCCAAAAGTCAGGAAGCAAATAACTCACCTAGACAGTGGAAGTACACCAAGGGTGAGTAAAAGGACCTCAGACTTTATACTGTGTTTAATGGACCTAGCCAGAGTTTTTTTGGAGGAAGAGCCAGAGCCGAGGAAACCCGCAGAGAAAAACCAAGCCTAAGAATAGGGAGAGAAGAGCTCTGAGGGGGAGGAGACTGGAGTGGGACGTAGGCCTTGGACAAAAGGCCAGAAGCACTCCCGCAGAGGCAGAGAACCAGGCTTCACGGCCTTGCAACAACTGAGGCTACGAGGGGGAGCCAGAGAAGCGCATGGCCGGACCCGCGTAAAAGACGCGGGGCAAAGAAGCCTAACCAAAAAAACAGAGGAGCGGGCCCCAGAGAGTGGTCCGCTCAGAATACCACAGATGAAACCAACGGGAGAGGCCCGGTGGAGATAAAGTTGAGAGACTGAAGGAAGGCTAAAGGCCCCCCGCGAAGGGCTGAGAGATAAAGTCCGAACCCTGACCCGGCGAGAAGAAGCTACAAGGAGAGGAAATATACGAGCTAATCAGCCGGGAAAGGGACCCGAAAGAGAAATAAAAACCAAAAAAAAACAACCGTTTAAAAAAAAAAAAAAATAAAAAAAAAAAAAAAAAAAAAAAAAAAAAAAAAAAAAAAAAAAAAAAAAAAAAAAAAAAAAAATAAAAAAAAAAAAAAAAAAAAAAAAAAAAAAAAAAAAAAAAAAAAAAAAAAAAAAAAAAAATAAAAAAAACAAAAAAAAAAAAAAAAAAAAAAAAAAAAAAAAAAACAAAAAAAAAAAAAAAGAAAAAAAAAAAAAAAAAAAAAAAAAAAAAAAAAAAAAAAAAATAAAAAAAGAAAAATAGGCGAGGACAGGAGCGACGCCCACCCAAGGATAATGGGCGGCTTCGCAAGCGGACTCGCCGATCAAAACAAAGATCCCAAGAGGGAGCGAGCTTTCGGGTCAGGAAACAACAGCGCCTTACAGGAGTCAAAGGAACGAGCCAACGTCAACCGGAAGGACGAACCAAACAACACCTGAATGGGGAGGCGGAGAGCCGACCGAAAGAGCCGAAAAACGGACGCTCGGAGACAGTAACAAAGCCTCAAAATAAGTGAAAAGCCCCACCTCAGGCTGTCACAGCAGGAGAGGGAGGGACGATTCAGGCCTCGACTCGGAGGAGGACAGAACACCGAGGAAAGACGAGGCAGGACCTCCGCAAATCGGGAGCCGCGGCACCAGAAACTGGCAAACGAAGAGCAGTCAAAGCGCTAGATAATAATAAACTAGCATTCCCTCAGATCGGGCCAGCGTCAATTTGGCCCAAAGGGGAGACAGAGTGCGGTAAACCACCGAGAAGTCTACCAGAGGGAGACAAGAGGTTAGCTCCGCAGAAACACAAGGTCGAGCCCCGAAAGGTGACCCGAGCCGAGAGCCCTCTAACTGCTCGGGAAGCCCGAACAGAAGCCCAACCAGTGGCGACTGTCAGAAGAGAGCAGGTGACAAAAGTAGTAGAGGAAAGAATGACCTAACATGCGGAAAAACTTCTGCAAAACGAAGACGGTATCTAGGAGGACAACAAGAAGCCACTTAGCGAACACCGGCTATGGGCAAAAGGAGGCCACCAAGAAGAGGCCCGAGGACAGCACAGCGGCATTCGACCACAAAATCTCCCGAGGAGTAGAGAGTGAAGAGAGCCACCTGAGAAGTGCTACCCGACTGGGTGAGGGGGGCGAGATACCGAACAAAGATCACCAACGGCTCGAGAAAACGGGAGTAATCAAACTCGAAAACCAAACTCGAGACGTCAGACATGGAAGAAGGACTCACACCACGGGGTTACGCCCAGAGACATTCCCGCCAGGGAGCGAGCAGCTCCCAAACCGACTAAAAGAATCAGGTTAAAGACTCAAAGAGGGGATAAAAAATCCCCGTCGGAAGGGGCCAGACCACCATGTCAAGAGCTCCAGGTCGAAAAACAGGAGCAGAGCAAAAACGAAGTGCCCACCAGGACCTCCGAGGGTACTAAGGGGAACAGCACAGATCCAGTCGCATACGGAGGGGGAAGACAAGACCAAGCAAATGCCAGGAACAATGAGAAAGGCGCCCCCGTGAAGGCGAGGTCGAGAACCCACGAAACAAAGGAATACCCCGTCGCGGGGATTCCCTCTAGGCAGCACAGTTGAGACAGATAGGCGTGGCAAAGAATATACCCGAAAAGTGAAGAGATCGAACAACGGAAGACTGAAAACCGCTGGAGAGGAGTGGGGGGTACCCCAAAGGACAGACCCCGATGAATCGGGGAGACACCCCGGGCCGACGCCCCGGGAAACCGCGCTAGGCCCGGGACGAGCCCCCCCCCCCCAAACGCTAGGCCCGGACGAGACCCAACGCTAGGCCGGAACCAAGCCCGACGCTAAGACCGTACGACGAGCTTCCCAAAGAGGGGCATACGTCGAGTCCGACCCCAAAACCCGTGTCCAGTTCCCCCCGAGGAGGACAGCGGACCAGGGTAGTCAGTGGGAGCCAAAGGAATGTGCGAGAAATGTCAAAACCAGCCCCTATTACTACCGAACAAACGGGAGAAGGACCCACGGTCAAGAGACCGACCCAACAGTAGGCGGGTCCAGGCGAAGTCGAAAGACCTCCACAAGGGTCTAAAGAGTATAGGCCTGGGAGCACGGGTAAGGTTAGGCAACAGAGCCAAGCCACCAGCGCGCAGGACGAACAGCCCAGAGGGGGCGAGGGCCCCACCTGGGTGGGAGCTCACGCCCAATGAGGGAACCCGAGCAATCAGAGTCAAGACAGATAGACCATCAGCCGAGACCGGAAAGAAGCAGAGCTAGCTAGGCCCAAAGGGCACCAGCCGGCTTGGAGGCCGAGGTCTCGTGCCCGCACAAGTGAGACAGAGAGCAAAGAAGAACAGCCAAAGGCGCAATGAGCAGGTTCCCCATACGGGGTGTAAGGCCAAGGAGAAGACATAGAGCCCCTACACCAGGCCTGAGCCGGCCAAGTGAAGCCCCTGGTGGGGCCACGCTAGACCAGCATAGGGCATAGGCCTCATAAAACCCGAAGGGGGCCAAGGTAAACACCAAGCAGCAGGGATCAGCCTAGGCAGGACAGGCCCGCAAGGGCCCAAACCAAGCTGCGTGGGGAAGAACCAGGGCAGCTACCCCGAATGGAGGATGGAGGGTCTAAGTCGAGAGCAAGCTAAGACGATGGAAAGCCCCAAGGCCTAGGCCAAGGGCGAAGTCAAAGACCGCAAAGGCTATAGGCAACGACCTCCAAGGAAGTCAGGGGCATAAAGACCAAAAGACCAGCAGCAAGCCAAGGTAGAAACATGAGTCTAGACCACAAGGAGGATACAGAGACTAAAGCCAGACGGCAACTGTCACTGGGCCCGACTAGGAAGCGCGCTAGGCCCGTGATCCCCAGGAGGGGAGCAGCGAATGCGCATCATAGCCAGAGTCCAAGCTCCCCAGGCTAGGTAGCAGTACGCCTAACAGGCCAGAGCCTAGAGCCAGGACAGCCAGCCTAGTGGCCCAGCGCTAACTGGCCAGCAGACCAGGGCCCTCAAGTCCCCGATGTGCACACAGAGCGGGCCAGGACTAGCACCACGAAGGACCTAGGCTACCGGGGCGCAACAGTTCAGTCCGCCAGCGAAGGCAGGACGGAAGCGCCGGGCACCCCGAGCTGAAAGCCCCTCTCCGGAAGCGGGAGCCGAGTGCATAAAGACTAAGGTCCGATCTCCGACGAAGCTGCAAGATATAGCACGGCAGGATGCGCCCCAGGCCGAGGCGGCCAGGCCAGCCAACGGCAGGGCAGGAGCACCCCAGTAGGGGACCCTGCATGCCGAATGCTAGCAGAAATGTCAGAGGAATGAGCGGTAACCCAGGGACTTCACAAGGCTGAGAGGGCTCTCACACCAAGGCAAGGCAGCATGCCAGCCAGGGGTGAGGCCACTCAGCTAGGTCGCCCCGTAGGGGAGCCCCGCCATAGAGCAGACTTGAGTAGATCCAAGAGAACCAACGAGACATACCGCATCCCGAAGGGATGCCCGAGAGCCAACGGCGAATCCCCGCAAGGGAGACAGGTCGCGGCGCGAGAGTTGATAGTCAAACACCAGGAAGGTGGACAACAACAACCCCCCACCCGAGCAACAGCCCCCGTAAGAGGCGACCAGATGCTGTGGTTAGGCCTGGAAGTCCACGCCAACGACGGCGGATAAACAGCCAACCGGAAATCAACGACGATGACGCATAAACGGCCACCATGCAGCCCCGGGCACGCCCTGACAAGGGAATGCTGCAAGCCTGCATGAGCCCCCCCATGGAGGCAAGCCCCGATGGCTACCCCACGAGGGCGCACGAAACGGAAACACCCATGGGGTGTACCGACAGCGGAACCGAGGCGGGAACTAGCGCTGGCCGAGCTGCACCAGTAACCGCACACAGAACCCCGCGTGAGCGGGGGCCAACCCGGCGAAGCGATGCGCGCCCCACCTAGCGTGAAGGCCTGGTGAAGCAAGAAGCACGAGCCAGATTAACCCGAGGGGGCTAGAAGGCGCCATGCGGGGTGTGCCGTAAGGAAACACCCACGGGGTGTACCGTAACAGCGGAACCGTAGCGGGAAACAGCGGCTGGCCGAACCGCCACAGTAACGCACACGGAAACACGCGTGAGCGGGGGCCTACCCGGCGAAGCGCTCGCGGCCCCACCCAGCACGCGAAGGCCTGTGAAGCAATGCAAGAACGAGCCAGATGACCCCGCTGGGCTAGCAGGTAGCCAAGCGGGTTTGGGGGCCGTAACGGCTGACCGTGCAGGAACTAGCGCTGGACGAACCGCAACCAGTAACGCGCACGGTACCCAGTGTGAGCGGGGGACAAACATGAGAAAGCGCCGCCCCACGCCGCCCCTAACTAGCCGCAGAAGGCCTGTGAAGCATGCAGCACGAGCCGATTGGACACCGCGTGGGCTAGCAGGCTAGAACATGCGGGGAGCGTGAGCATAATCGCCACCCGCGGTGTTTTTTTTCCCCGAAGCGGGGCGCCGAGGAAACCACCTCAGGGCTGGACGAATTCAAGCACGAGAACGGTACCACGGCAGCGCGGTCGCAGAGTTCGAGGACTCCTAAACCACGAGGCTGGGTGTCTTGGTGCTAGCGATGGATCGGCCCGAGAAAAACCGGGCATCACCATAGCCAACACACCGCTACGGACGGATGCAGCCCGCCAATCCACACCGGGAAAGGGCGCGAAGACACGCTCAGCCTGCACCGAAAAAAGCAACGAGCTAAATCAGGCTAGCTCTATCTAGCGCCGGCAGCGTACTAGTCAGTCAAGCCCCTCCCGAAGGAGGCTGCCGACTAGCCCGCTAGGAGCAACGAGGCTGTTATTACCGGGATGTTCTGAACCGCCAAAATCCCCTAGGAAAAAAGGCAGAGCAGACCGCGCTTGCCTGCACCGGAGAAGCCCTAGGGCGAGACAGGCGAGCCAGCGGCCAGTAGCGAGGTAGACGGGCAGAACTCCCGAGAGAGAAACGCCCTACTAAACACGCCATGAAGTAGCCAAAGCTACAACATCTTAAGGTGCTCCCAAAGCAGCTGGGCCGCCTTGGAAGAACATCGGACCGGAGCCCGAACACCACCCCCCCTTTTCCTAAGCGAACATAAGACAGGGAAAACAGTGTTCAATGGCGCACCATGAAAAATGAGAGGCCACCGCAAAGAACGAGCACCAAACGGAAGACCACAGCGTAAGCAAGACCCATAATGAACGCACAGAGAAAGAGGCGTCGGGGGCGGCGCGGGGTGAAGCGAGCCAGATGGGCGCGCGTGGCGGACGAAACAAACAAAGAAAAACAAAGGCGGCCGCGGTAAAAACCCGGCCCGCCAACATTGTCGGAGACAAAGATACCGTTCGCTGGTAACAAGTCACACACGGTAAAGAATTTCCAAAGTCAGTTTTCACATATTTTATTAAAATACAACAAGCATAAGAAAAAATAATAGACACACTCACCCAGAAAGAACGGTTAAATTGATCGTATGATACTACATTCGAAACAAAACAGGCTCACAAAGAGCAAGGCATCCAAAGCACGCAACACGTGCGGCAAGGGATGCCTTGTTTACCTATTTTACCCGCTACACAGATTACATGACCGCATCGGCGGTTAAAACAGGATACACAATTACAAAGCTCTCCGAAGGGTGTAAAAGTGCGTTTATTCCGTCCCAAAGAGCGTTATTAATCAGTATGTAATCCAGTAATATATCCAGATAGTATTGGTATAGTAGTAGGAGTATTCCGTATGTGAGACGACAACAGTCCAGTACCAAATATCTCAGATAATTTGGCTGCTCTTAAAACAGAGCTGCGATGTACACGCGTCCGTTTGGTATGGGCGGCCCAAAACGGAATTGAGAAGAGTAATGGCTGACAGGGGTGACCTGGGGGTCATGGTCGAATCCATTCTCTCTTTTAGGGTTGCTATAATAGGTATTTTAGGGCATTGCACTTCTCAGAAGGAAAATGCATATATTCAGTCAACATCGGTGTAAAGGAAATTCAGTTCAGTGTAATGTAACCGATATTTGATCGGACATCGGATCGGGGGCCGATTTGGCAAAAAGCGGCAAAAAAGTCGGATCGGCAAAAATATTCAGAGCCGGCGCTTCTCAGCCGAGGATGAAGGAAGAAAAGGGATGAAGTAAAATGGGGATTTTCCCAGTTTTAAGTAGAAAAACAAGAACAAGAGCTGCTCAAAAAGTTAACCTTATCTCCAAATTCCCAATGGAACTTGTAGCAATGTGAACCATACATATTTATTAATGATAATCTGTTGTTGCCATTTCTAAGTTAAAAATTGAACCCAGTGCGACCTTAATATATGGAGCAAATCATTGGATCGTATCGGGTGGATCGGCCGATACTACAAAAATATAATATCGGCCTTTGGATCGGAAGAGGAAAAACCTGCGATCTGGTTAATCTCTAAAAGATAGTCCTCAATTTATTTTCCGTGAGTAGGTGGCCACTATTTTGAAATGATTTCTTCAGGTGACACAGTCACCTGAGATACTGAAGAACCATTTCAAGAGCACGTCCAAAAGAATTGGATTATAGTATGTTTGATGGAAATTTTGACAAGAAACCAACTATTGCACTTACGACCTTCTTGCCCAATAACACGGCAATATTCTTATATACTATTTTATTGAAATCAATATTTTTGCAAAATGACTTAATATTTGTGCCAAATTTACCAAATGCTTATCTCCACTGCTAGATATCACAATTATCCAAATTCAGTTGCCCATACAGGTGGCCTGAAAAAAGGAGTCGTAAAAGCTGTGAAAATGTAAGCAATTTCATGGCTGATGCCCGGTTCAATCGAAATTGAACCCAGGTAGTACGCGCTGTGTAATGATGTTATTTTTAGGTTGAAGCGCTTGTGTCATACCGTGTTTTGCTATGTTCGTACATATTTAAGCCGTAAAGCATCGCGAAATTGGGTTTAAGATGACTTTAAATGATAAAGCTGTTTAAGCTGGCGACACCATTATTTTGGCGTGGAAGAACTCGGCCGCTGGCCTCGTTCTTTCACTTAAAATAATGGTATTGCCTTGGGTTCAATTCATCGTAAAGAGAGTACCGGTTCCCAAAATCATACCTTTATTGTTGTTCTCACCAGAATTTTTCAAATAATTTAACTGTGGGAGAGCGTGGCCTAGCGGTTAGGGTGCTTGCCTCTGGCGCATATTTACCATCAAATTCCCGGGTTCGAATCCCGGTGGGGTCGTGGCACTTGCTGGAATTTATTCGGGTTCTATCAATTCTGGATTTGATCTGTATACCAGCTATTGATTAAATACAGAATACCGCTCTCCTTCCACTTGGAATTGGGCAAATGGATCATGAAAGCATCCTGTCCTTCGGAGGGGACGTTAAGCAGTCGGTCCCGTGTACAGAGAGTCACAAATGTACATGTACATCGCAGTCAATGTCGAATAAGAGTAGGGTGTAATCCCCTGACTGTTCCCAATCCGCCCCAGCCTCAAATAGCGGGCCATGTTAGGAGCGTCCGTATCATGGATACACGCGGCCCCGGATCAGCACACTAGCTGAATAAATCCTGACACCACCACAAAGCCATTACCAATGACTTGTGGATACGAGCAAACAAACTGCATAAACCATGATCTTTCTCTTGATAAAGAACCATACCCTTTAGGGAGTGGTCATTATTTACATTGGGGGAGAATCAAATTCAACTTGTTTTGGGGCAAAAACTTTTGCATTCCCCCTCCGCTTTTTTTCAAAAACTTGGCAATCCTGATTTCTTGAACTTTCTCCATTTAAAAGTTCATATTCTCTCCTCTCTGTGATGAAAATTTTCACATCCCCCCTTGCTTACATTTTTTTTTGTATTCCCCCTAAAATTCTCTATCCCCTTAGAGCACAGGTGTTTGACCTCGTGCAAATTGTTTCTTATTTTTAGAGCAATTTTAAGCAATGGCGACACAATTTTGACAACTGTTATAAGTAGGCACATACAAGACCTATTACCTCCGCAAAAATCAGAAAAATCCATTGCGGGTCATAATTTGTATGTTATAGCGCCCTCTATATGCTTATATCCCATAGAAAGACGTGTATAACTAGATTTTGATGAAAAATCATATTTGCCCGCAATGAAATTTCATCAAATTTACACAGGATGCAGTTAGAGACATAAATTACTCCAACTTAGTCGTCAAAAGTGTGTCGCCGTTGATATTTTCTGTTTTATTCTTGATTTGTCATAATAAAATGAGACTTTCAAATAGCTGTGAGAGTACATAAAAAACCATACCTGTGCCTGTGCATTCAAGTCTTCCAATATTGTAGTTGATGGAACCAGTTGTATCTGGGAACTTGATTTGTCGAATCGGCAGTGCAAACTCAGTTGTAGGGTTCTTTACTTGTACGAAGCCATTTCGCAAAGTACCGGATGCCCCCGGTAGTCCAGCACACTGGCAACTGTGTATCTTAGATTTGGCTGCCTGACAATCTGTAAGTTACAAAAGCCATGTTCACACGGTCACAAAACTCCAAAGGTTTGAAACTCTGGAGGTGAAATTAATCCAATTATTTCATTTCACCCCAAGTTGTGTCCACATGATGGCCGAAACTCCAAAAATCACCCCTCCACTTCTCGGAGTATAGACCGAAACTCAACACACCAGAAGTTGTGACCCTGCACGTGTGATATTCAACCACAGGAATTTGTCACAGGATGCAGGTCGCTACCTTGTGAGGTCACTTCTACTCTACCAAACCCACGAAGCTGTTCACGCGGTACAACACTCCAAAACACTCTGGAGTGTTATCGGAGTTTGTTTCACCCCTAGTTCTAGCCCCTCGATAAAAATCTGAGTGTAACACCCCCCCAAATGCGTCCACACAGTCAAAAAATGCCAATCGACGCTGCAGAGTTTTGGACACAACTAAAAAGGTCATGGTGTTCACCCTGTTGGCTGTTCCATTCAAAACCCACATCTCCCCCAACGGAGTGGCCAAGCTTTGAAAAGTGCTCTAGTTTTCGAGTTATCCCTCCCCTCGGAACAACAAAACACAACCACCTGTATTTGAAGGATAATATATGAGATGAAGAAAATAATGGTTGTGGTTGAAATATTTGGTGGCAGGGATGATTTTTAGCCGACCCCAATGCATTTTGGGCTGCAAATTAAGCAAAATTATTTTTATTTTTTTTTTAAAGTAAAAATATTACAAACTTATTTTTATGGTAATGTTTTTGTTATTGATATAGGTTTTATACATTGCATAAAGAGTTCAGGTAATACTCGTTGTGGTGACATGTGATAAAAAAGGATTTTTGTTTTAGGAAAAAAGGTGATTTTGGGGCTAAAATTCTAGACCTTTTATATATTGTATAAAACAGAATCTAAATATAAATGTCAAGATTGATAGTATTGCACCATGATTAAAAGTTTTTAGCTCAAACGGGATTTTTTTCACGCCAAAAAACACCCCCTGCCACCAAAGTTTTTGACCACAACCATCATTTTTTAAAAATTTATTACTATCTTTCCAATCTTTCGAATAGAAGTGGTTGCGTTTTGTTGTACCGAGGGGAGGGGTTGTCGACAATTTTGCAGTCCAAACCGCTCCACTACCCATGGAACATGTTATTTAAATAATTCTTCCATACATTGTGTGTGTTTCAAATGAAGCTATTCCATTTTTTAATCTATGTAATTAGCCTGTGGCTCCATACAGAGTATAGATTTCAAACCAATGGGCTATTCTTTTTTAAATCCACCCTCCCCCACGGCAGACTACCAAAATTGGCCACAAGAATGATGCCAATTTCAAATTGAATATAGGAATTTAATCACTTCGTCTTCTTTGTCCTACTTTTACACTGCAATGCAAGTATTTATAAACTCTACTTTCAAATTTTGGACAGATGCAGATACATTTTTCTGTCTCAAAAGTGACAAATTTCTTCATTATTTTCAAATAAATACACAAAAAATGTCTTTAGTAAAGGGGAAAGTACATCGCGGTCCCAGGACCGCGCGGTCGTCTGCCGTCGCGGTTTGTGAATGGGGCCAAAGGTCACACAAGGTCATATAGGTCCACCAACATGTCACCCCACCCCACCCCCTCCTTTCCACCAAGTTACATCACCATAGCCCTTATGGAACTCATACGGCATGCAATATATTAAGGGTTAACATTTTGACCACAGACACGCACACCCTGACATACGCCAGAGTAATCCCTATGTGCCTTCTGCAATTCTTGCAGACGACACAAAAATGCTAAAATTGTGAATGTGGAATTAATGGCAAGTAGAAATAAAGAATTAATCAAATTTTGTGGTATTTTGTTGCACATCAAAATGCTACACATAATCAAGAAAGTTTGTCTCAATGTTTATTTCAAAACATTAACATAATTATTTTGAAATGCCAGTGAGCAAACAATATGATCAAGAAAAAAGATATTAATGACAATGATGATGGAATATGCGAGTGAGAAAGAGAATGAGGAGATTGAGGATGAACATGCATGAGCATGAATCTCAAGATTACAATGATGAGGATGAGGTGGATGAGAACAATAATTATGATAAGAATGAGGATGAGGACGAAGATGACGAGGGTGAGAACGAAAATGACGAGGACGAAAGTAGTGACAATCACATACTACTGTTTGCAATAATGACTTACCAGTATAACATGTACACTCTGCGTTGTTGCGCCCCAGAGTCACTACCGACTTCACGCGGGGTTGGCCCTGGCACTTTATCTCAACCGTCTGCTTGCATACGTTAGAGGCCCGAATCAACATGTCCATCTCGAGGTCATAGGTCAAGTAGATTAAGTCATGTGAATATGATGCTCCACCTTTGACCTGGATTGGAACCTCAGCATCATGCGTAATGACAGTTTGCACTGCATTGGCATCGGTTTGTTCCTCCATGTTATCACAGTAGGCGATGAAAGGCAATACATTCCCGCTCAAACCGTCGGGATCAATGTAGAATAAGCCGTTGGCTGTGACCTTGTTATTGAAGTGCTCTGCACAGTTTCTTTGAGCTAAAAATTAAGAGTAATTGATCTTTCATTGCCTTTTTTGTCTGTTTATTTAACATATTTAAAAGTTTAACTCAAAGTATTTTTAAAATAAATTTCTTTGTTGAAATTACTTACATTTTTTTAATATTCCACATATTTCAAATTAAAATTATAAAAAAAGAAAAATTAAAAAAAAAAAAAAAAAATATTTAGTTTTGTTTATTAATTATGAAAAAAAAAAAAAATTTGTTTTTTTTAAGGTCAACTAGAACTCAAAGATGTCACCTGAATGGGGACTCCAATACCAAGTTTGAAGTAAAACAGATTTTGATGTAGTAAACATTTACGTGTTGTAGTACCAGGATTCTGGTATAACAAAATTTCGGATATGGAATGTGGTTACAAAGTTGCGATTTTCTATATGAAGGACAACAAATTGAGCTTGGCTATTTCACCCAGCGATTAGAATGTAGACAACCATTATGTACATGCAAAAAAAAAACACGATTTGTTAGAAAATTGAGGGTGCCCTCATCTGGAAGTCTCTGAGTCGGCCTTTAAACTTGTAAGGCAGTGGTGAATGTCCACTTGTCAAAATTAATAAACATCTGGCTATTTTAGCTATGGCAAGTTTTCTCTGCATACCTACCCTACTTTAACAAGGGCCACAGATCTAGTACCCCTTGATTTGCCCATTACATGGGTGTGTCCTTGGTGAAATTACGGGTTATAACATGATATAACCTCCGAGTAACCAATCAAAATAGACCTTCTATATATCTGTACAAATGTTTAAGCTTTCCTTACCACGTCTTTGATTGTCTAATAAATTCTATGTATACCCAATCAATTGATCGTTCAGTGGTTAAGGATGGGCGATATTGCTGCCTTGACATGGAGAGTGATATAATTTGGCTATAGTGATGTGCAATTTTAAAAGGTTCAAAAACGGCATCAACATGTTTTTACTTAGTGCTATCAACTAAATTTGACAATGCTACAAATGTTAAATTGATGAAAATGGTAGAGTGAGTCTTACCCAATCATCTAGGATGTGGTTGTTCAACAAAGTGTAAAAAGTCACGTTGAAATGCCAATTTTTTAGACCATTTTCAAGAGAAAATAACAAAATAGGTTTAAATTTCATCATTTTGTGGACCCTGTTAGGGCTAACCTAGGACTATGATTCAGCCTGGTAGAATACTTTTTATCTTACAATATAAGTTCCACACAATATTTTTGGAAACCCATGCGCTGACCAGGGAGGGGGGGGAGGGCGCGCGCATCCTGGTAATTCTGTCAAATTCTTGCAAAACCAGCCCATTTTGAAGCTATTTTGGACCAGTTACAACCTTTCAGCCCCCCTGTAATTTTGACATTTTCAAATCCTGGATCCGCCCCTGACTCCCATAACATATTGACCGGGCATTAGTGCCATCAAAAATCTGAGCAACACTAAAAATGACCGTCCCTCACCGCCGACGAGGTCAACGGCATGTACTCCACCAAAATCATTTGCGGTATTCTAAAAGGGAGTTCTAACTTTACAACCACATCCTCGCAAAAAGCTTGGAACACTTTAGAGACTCTAGTGATAAACGTTTCCCCACTCCCCCCATGCAATGGTTGAGAAACGACAATGCACTCGTCATGTTTCCAAGGTGTTACAACATTGAACGATGGGGAAGGGAAAGTAATCTTAAGTGTACCATCCTTTCTCTTAAAATTCATCACTACAACTATACCTTACAACGTGTGTGCTGTACGGACTTGATTCGAGGATTGTGGGTTAAAGCAGGGTCAGTCCTTATATATAGGACTTTTTTTTTTCCTTTTTACATGTACTCTAAGAGTAAAAATTTAAAATGGGTTCAGGCAGCCATTCCAGCCTCATCCATGGGTATTTTCTCATATCCGTTACGCCCTCTCTTTCCGAGTTATGCCTAAAGAGAACGGTCCCCTCACGAAGGACTAAATCTGGTTTAAAAAGCGACAAATGGCATAAAAAAATATTCAGACATAATGAAAAGGACCCTTACTGAAATCACTTCCACAAGTTTGAAAACAATTTGGATGTTTACATTCTGTAAAAAACAAATTAAAAAACTGAAAGTTCGCAGAGGGGAGGTGGGCAGTTTCGTGGGGCAATTTCTTGGAAAAAAGGATACTGACCTTACTGCCAGCATTTACCAAACATGAAAGCAGCAGTAATCATCACTCACAGACCATTGCTATTGTATATGGGCTAATCCCGACTAATTCCATCTTTCACTTGCCAGATCAATATCTTACTACAAGCCTAAGTACAATGCTTGAATCCTGGTCTGAATGCTTTTGAATTGTGGTCACCAAACATGCTAGTTACCCTGTAAATTCTGTCAGGGCTGTCAACCCCTTTGTTTTCTGTTCCAGAAATGGCCACGAACTGCCACCTTCCCCTCTTGTAACTCTTCCTGTTTTTATACTCGGTTGTTAAGACTGTAAACACCCAATTGTTTGCAACTTGTGGAAGTGATTTCAGTAAGGGTCCCTTTTCATTATGTCTTGAATATTTTTTTATGCCATTATGTCGTTTTAAACCTTATCTATAGACCCCTTTGAGAATACCATGCAGCCACGGATCTAGGCCACATTACATCTATGAAATTGGGGTCTTACATTTTGAATCAATGACCCAAACACCCCAGAAAACCTTTGACCTCAGACCTGGTAGGGTCACAAGTGTTACACTACCCTCCAGACCAGCCCATTAAACTTCTATCAAATATGTGGATAACAGAGACCAATTATGTATAGTGGTTAACAATTAATAATATCTATCATGGCAATGCCTCTGGAGACTGTTCTCCGTCATTCTTTAGAATTGGCATGAACTGCTTATTTTCACTGATTACCAATAAGACAAACGGATCAATTGGCGGATTGTTTCACACCTATCGCCTATCGAGGTCAAAGTTCCTGCTAATAAAAATTTTAAACAGTGCACATGACACCGTGTTAATATGTCACACTCGTCGTAGCAAACTACTAACC